>OZ022259.1:29764759-29931302 GCA_963978905.1 Trichostrongylus colubriformis | reverse complement strand
AAAAGTGGTCCATGTTTAAGAAAGCGATAGGCATAGCAAACTGGCATATGTGTCTACGACCGACATATAAGAATTAGATGCTCAGCAAAAGGACAACCATCCGATATAATCGACCACAGAACTATCGATCCCTAAACTAACGAAACTCCCAGAAGTGACCAATTCGGCCAAGGAGTTGAATAATTGGTGGATAAACACACCTCATTCCTCATCCATTTACAATGACGACTGTTGAATCATCTGGACCTCTCCAGCTGTGCGATATGCAGTAGTAAATGATTGGAGTTTCAGCAACTAATGCTTTCCTTTGTTTTCAGGTGAAAGGACGTCGTATCGGTATAGTAGTAGATTAGCACATTTACGCGAAAAGCATGGCTCAAGTACCGTTCGAGACCGAAGCCTTGCCCATAACCTGGCATCCTTCTAACAGTAATCAGAAACTGGTTGGTGCAGCACAAGGGATTTGAATCTTTCAAAAATGAAATTATGATGCTACGCAGTTGGGGTAGCTGAAAACAATATGTCCCGTTCCTAATGGTAGACGTACTTTCCAACGCGACACTGCCGCCTTTCACGGCTAAACAAATCACAGACGTGCTCATGCGGTCTTGAGGTCGGCGGAGGGCGTATCAAAGACAACCACGGCGCATTGAGCAACATCCGTATCCTTTACCCCTTGCATTCTCTGACATTTAAAATCATTCATCATCATTAACTCAAATTATCCTTTGTGCTGTCATCATTTCGAGGGTTGGAGCAACTGCAGTAATATAAACGATAAAAACCTAATCGTTGATTTTCCTCGAGATAATCTCTTCATTTCGGATCCGAGCCTTTCCTTCCTTGCCTGTACTACCTTGAGCCTCTCCTCAATCTATTTACATTATCAATAATCCGCAAGCCCAAGAAAGGATTATAATCGCAGACAAACCTGAAGGCAGTTGGGTAATAAGGAGCGTAACAGAGCGGAAGGAGTATACTGTGGCAAAAATGAATAAAAAACGTCGACCGACAACAGCTCGTGATTGATGGAAAATGAGCAGTACAAATAAGCTGATGAGTGTGGCAAATGTCATGTAGTCGCCTAAGTAAGCGGCCCATTCCTGCTCGGGAAACAGCGAGAAAAGTATGTCCGGCAATGGCTGCCTGAAAAGAATGAGTAGAGCGGTACGCTTTATATCAGATTCCAACTTCTCTCCCCGTGAAACCTCAGCATTGGAGTTGATTACATTTCGATGTTACGCCTGTATAGTTCGTTGAAGTTGTAGATTTATTGTGCGTGCAATATAGTCGACAGTTGGTGGTAGAATGCTAATCAATTGGTGAGAGGAACCTGGGCGTGACTCTAAGTCTCAAATGAGGTCACACTTCAGGTGCAAGAGAGACGATTTAGTGCACATAATCTGTGTATTATGTGCCTAAGGTAATTATAGATACATTCGTGAGAGAGAGTGCGGTTGGTTCTGGTACGATACCAGAATGTATAGATCGTTGGAGTTGTAGATTTATTGTGCGTGCAATATAGTCGACAGTTGGTGGTAGAATGCTAACCAATTGGTGGGAGGAACCTGGGCGTGACTCTAAGTGTCAAATGATGTCACACCTCAGGTGCAGGAGGGACGATTAAGTGCACATAATCTGTGTATTATGTGACTAAGGTAATTATAGATACATTCGTGAGAGAGAGTGCGGTTGGTTCTGGTACGATACCAGAATGTATAGATCGTTGGAGTTGTAGATTTATTGTGCGTGCAATATAGTCGACAGTTGGTGGTAGAATGCTAACCAATTGGTGGGAGGAACCTGGGCGTGACTCTAAGTGTCAAATGATGTCACACCTCAGGTGCAGAAGAGACGATTAAGTGCACATAATCTGTGTATTATGTGCCTAAGGTAATTATAGATACATTCGTGAGAGAGAGTGCGGTTGGTTCTGGTGCGATACCAGAATGTATAGATCGTTGGAGTTGTAGATTTATTGTGCGTGCAATATAGTCGACAGTTGGTGGTAGAATGCTAACCAATTGGTGAGAGGAACCTGGGCGTGACTCTAAGTGTCGAATGAGGTCACACCTCAGGTGCAGGAGAAACGATTAAGGGCACATACTATTATGTGCCTAAGGTGATTATAGATACATTCGTAAAGGAGAGTGCGGTTGGTTCTGGTGCGATACCAGAACAACGCAAACGAGGTTGTTATGTGGAATTTTTATTTACGGCCTTACGTTTCGACCAGATTGTCTCTCTCAAAGGCCTAAACGTGGCTCAAGTTTTAGGATTTTATTACTATATGAAACGTAGCTCAAGTTTCAGAATTTTATTATTTTATGAAATCCTAAAACTTGAGCCACGGTTAGGCACTTGTGGAAGACCATCTGGTCGAAACGTTAGGCCGTAAATAAACGTTCCGCCTAATAACCTCGTTGGCATAACAGAGAAAAGTAATGAGTAGGGCATTCTTCATGTTTGCCTTTCTTGGATCCTGGGCATTGAATATGATTTTTCTCTGCGGCACCGGTTTACTGTAGGGAGTAGTTGTTTATTATGCCTGACCTCCCGAAAATACAATCGTTTTCGGAGACCTGGGAGCTTTTGACAACTTTTCAAAACCATTCGTCCTGCTTACAGAGAAAGACACGTTACAACTCAAGCCACAGAAGTGTGGAGGAGTTTGGAGTTTTGAGGAGGTAGGGCTCGCTCTACACCGAGTGCTTGCTTAACTTCTTGACCAGGAGTAGATGAGACTACTCATTCGTGCACTGCCGAGGCGTTTAAAAAGAGGAGTACGTGCAATGCTTCACCCACTCACTATCGGAGCTCGCTAGGTATTCTTCAGTCATTGTGCCAGACTCATTTCCGTTGCTCATGCGTGGACTACGAGGCCATATCCAGGGGTTGCAAGTGTTGCGGCAATTAGTGTGCGGTAGGTTTGCTTCACAATACGATTGCTTTGCTACTGAGTTCAAGATGACTATTTAACAGATCTGCTCGAAATACTGATAAAGGTCGAAGAATAAAGATAGAGATTCTATGAAGTTGAATATGTAATACCAGTTGGCTGGCGCAGAATACTGCGCGCGATTCATGGCGATGTTGTGCAAAATGTGTGTGTTAGGCCCGACCACAGCGGAGCGGAGATTTCCTTCCCTCTGCTTTCAGCTGAGCTATTGAATTGCAAAAAAGCAGAGAAGATAGCGTGATAAAAAAGCATTTTGGAATCGGTATACTTCAGTCGCTTTGCATAGAACTCATTTTGCACGTAATCCACATGAATCGCGCGCAGTAGTGTGCGCCAGCCAACTGGTCATCATTGGGAGTTTGGGAAGTTTGGAAATCGATAGTTTTGTATTCGATTGCATCGATTGGTAACAAATAGATCACTTGCTGAGAATCAATTCGTACACATTGATGGTAGGCCATATCCTGCTTATCGATGTTTATCGTTTTCGTAAACATGCTTCACTACTTGAATTTTACATAGTCTAGCGGTCGATACCCAGTGTTGCTGCAAGTACCGCATTAGAAAATGATTCCGAGTGAACCGCTTGCTTTGCTATCACAAAAATAGGTTGTATCATGATTATCAATGGAGATCGCATTATCAAGAGAAACGCTCCATTTTTTGGAACGCCAGGCATTCAGCGGTCGATACATCGGTCAGTGATATCAGGCCATAAACAAAATATGTTCACCCTGCCACTGCGCATCAGACGCTTTTGCTAAAGCGGTCGTACAATGTTAGCAAGGATTTCATCCCATCCAATTCCTAACGGTTCTTATCAATCACTGTAAGCCGTTATCAGTTTCACTGAGGCTCCTGTACCCAACAGTACCATTGAGGTACCGTACCCTACAATACCTGCGAATATGGACATTCCACTGTTAGCCGTAGAAGCAAGCCGGCCTCGGTGACATTTTCCTTTCTCACGCTCCTAATCGAAGCTTATCAACCATTATCAGTTTGGATCACCCACTATTAATGTCCCCGTCCCACCCTGTTAAACACCCATGAGTGTCAGCGCTCCTGGATCAACGCGAAAGGTGAAACGAATTTGACGACTCTAGCCTTTTTACGCCCCTTATCGAATCTTATCAACCATTATCTGTGCGGGACACCCACCATTAATTTTTCTGCCCCATCCCGCAAAACACTTATAAATGTCAGTGCTCTTGGATCAACGCGAAAGGCAAAACGAATTCGACGACATTTGCCTTCTCGTGCTCATTATCAATTCTAATCAACTATTATCAACTTGGATCACCCACCATTAATGTCCCTGACCCACCCTGCTAAACACCCATAAGTGTCAGCGCTCTTGGATCAACGCGAAAAGCGAAACGGATTCGACGACTCTAGCCTTTTTACGCTCCTTATCGAATCTTATCAACCGTTATCAATGCTGGTCATCCACCATTAATGTCCCCGTCCCATCCCGCAAAAGACCTACGGGTGTCAGCGCTTTAGAATTAACCCGAAAGGCGAAACGGATTTGGTGACATTTGCCTTCCGAGGCTCCTTATCAGCCCTTATCAGCCTTTCGGTCCACCACCGCTGAGGTTCCCTTGGCACCCCCTATAACACTTGTAAAATTCAGCGTCCCAGCTTTGCTGCGACGCGAGATATGAATTTTGTGACAAACGGACAATTACACACACAGACATACTAAGCGAATTATATATAGTAGGATAGTTGAATGTATACGTATTGAAAATGTATTGTGTTTCATTGGATGCAATTCCCAGTTGAAGCAGATGAGATATCCCTACTATATATAAAACCAGCTGGCGGGCGCACACTACTGCGCGCGATTCATGGCGAAGTTGTGCAACATGGGTTTGATCGGCACGACCACAGTTGTGTATTTGATTGAGTGGAAATTTCCCTTCGTCTGCTTTCAGATGAGCTTTTGCATTGGAAAAACGCAAAGATGATGGCGTTATAAAAAAAGCATTTCAGTATTTATGCACTTTGGTCACTTTGCATTGAACCCGTCTTGCACGTCATCGACATAGATCGCGCGCAGTAGAGTGCGTCAGCCAACTGGTTTATGTCATCATTGGGAGTTTGGATAGCTTAGAGAAAGATAGTTTTCATTTAATTGCATCGATTGGTAACAAGTTGCTCACTTGCTGAGCATCTAACTCCTGCACATCATTGGTAGATCCATTTCCCGCTTATCGATGTTTATCGTTTTTGTAAACATGCTTCACTACTTGGATTTTTACATAGTCTAGCGGTCGATACCCAGTGTTGCTGCCAATAGAAAATGATTGCAAACGAATCGCTTGCGTTACTATCGTAAATATAGGTTGTATCATGATTATCAATATAGATCACAGTATCAAATGAAAGCACCATTTTTGGAACGCTAAGCAATTCAGCGGCCGATAAATCGGTCAGTGATGTCAGACCACAAACAAAATATGTTCACCCAATGTCACTGAGCATCAGACACTTTTGCTAAAGCGGTCGTATAGTAGTAGCAAGTGATGTAAAGGATTCCATCCCATCTAATTACTAACGGTTCTTATCAGCCACTATAAGCCGTTATCAATTTCACTGAGGCCCTGTACCTATCCCCGTACCATACAATACCTGCGAATGTGAACATTCCACTGTTAGCCGCAAAAGCGAACCGGCCTTGGTGACAGCGCTCCTAATCGATTATCAACCATTATCAATTTGGATCACCCACAATTATTGTCCTTGACCCACCTTGTTGAACACCTATGAGTGTTAGCGCTCCAGGATCAATGCGAAAAGCGTAACGGATTCACATAATCCAGCCATTTCACCATCTTATCGCATCTTTTCAACCGGTATCAAGTTTGGATCACTCACCATTGATGTTCCCTTTCCACCCTGATAAACATCTATGAATGTCAGCGCTCTTGGATTAACGCGAAACGCGAAACGAATGTGGTGACATTTGCCATATCACGCTCCTTATCGTATCTTATCGACCGTTATCAAGTTGACTTACCCACTATTAATGTCGCCGCCCCACCCCGCAAAACACCTATGAGTGTCAGCGATGTAGGGTCAACGCAGAAGACGAAACGGACTCGACGACTCTAGCCTATTTACGCTCCTTATCGAATCTTATCAACCGTTATCAGTGCGGGTCAACCACCATTAATGAACCTGTCTCAAGTCTCAGAACACCTATAGATATCGGCGCTATGGGATCAACCCGAAAGGCGAGACGAATTTGACGACACTTGCTTTCTCATGCTCCTTATCAAATCGTATCAAACATTATCAATTTGGATCACCCACTATTAATGTCCCCGTCCCACCCTGTTAAACACCCATGAGTGTCAGCGCTCCTGGATCAACGCGAAAGGTGAAACGGATTCGACGACTCTAGCTATTTCACGCTCCTTATCGTATCTTATCAAGCGTTATCAAGTTGGCTCACCCGCTATTGATGTCCCCGTCTCATCCCGCAAAGCACCTATGAGTGCCAGCGCTCTACGATGAACCCGAAAGGCGAGACGTCTTTGGTGACACTCGCCTTTGAAGGCTCCTTATCGGCGCGTATCAGCTGCTATCACTTTCGGTCCACCACCGCCTAGGTCATCTTACCACCCCCTATATCATTCGTAAAATTCAGCGTCCCAGCTTTGCTGCGTCGCGAGGCATGAATTTCGTGACAGACAGACAGACAGACAGACAGACAGACAGACAGACAGACAGACAGACAGACAGACAGACAGACAGACAGACAGACAGTCAGAGAGACAGACAGACAGACAGACAGACAGACAGACAGACAGACAGACAGACAGACAGACAGACAGACAGACAGACAGACAGACAGACAGACAGACAGACAGACAGACAGACAGACAGACAGACAGACAGACAGACAGACAGAAGACAGATAGACAGACAGACACACACACACACAACACACACACAGACATGCTAAGCGAATTAAATATATAGAGTAGGATGTTTAGCCTGTCTGTACGTCCCTCCGTCCGTTCTTTCCTTTGTCCGTCCGTCTGTCACGAAATTCATATCTCGCGTCGCAGTAGAACTGGGACTTTGAATTTTTAAATTGATATAATGGGTGGTAAGGGGACATCAGTGGTGAAGGAACGGAAGTGATAGCAGCTGATAATGGCTGATAATGAGCCTCGAAAGGCGAATGGCGAGAAAACGATATCTCGCGTCGCCGCAAAGCTGGGTCCTTGAATTTTTATAGTGATATAGGGGGTGGTAAGGGGACATCGAGGCCTAAAGTGGTATAAGGACGAGATTGACGGGAGGGAATTTGCTTCCGTTTTCCGTTTTTGCGAATTCCCCGTTTCTGAAACCGTTCGAGTTGATACCCAATTAGCATGCTTTCATGTGTGACGCGCGCAGCTGTGTGCGCCAGCCCAACTGGTATACATATAATAGGAAGAAGCTAGTCAATGTAACAGGCTGTTATGCTGAAGGGAATGTTAATTTAGTCGTTCCTATACTTGATTGCCCGCCAGCTGCCCTTTCGGATCACTTGTCGGAATGCTTGCACGACATCTCATATCCAGGCAGTCTCGAGGATTTTCTAGCGCAAAGATCATTTTCATAAACAATGGAGCAGATACCTCGAAATCGCACCGGAATGATTTTCTCTTCCGTGCTTCCTAAGCGGTGCTAACTCAGCCAGAAAAGGATGAGTTCTCTAAGATACTCAGCAGTCAGTCGAAATATGTTAGGTATACTGGTGATTCCCAGGCGAAGGCTGGGAATCACCCTAAAGACACCTTAAAGACCTTCCGCACCTTAAAGACACCGAGAGGGGTAAATTCGGCAAACTGGGGGATTATGAAAGTAAAGGTGCTCAGCGAAAGAACGACATAAAACTGCAAAAAAAACCGAGGACTAGGAACGCGAAAATTTTCCTTCTCTCACTCTTATTCTGCGTCACTAGCCGGACTGAAGACAAGCCAGAGCCTGAACCAGCTGGCCGCGATCGTTTTCCCGCCCCTCCACAGCGACTAGCCCGGGCCCATGACCGCATGACGGCATGCCGAGCTACGGGATCGCCATAGGACCCCAAGCCACGTTTTTTAATGCAATTTTCACCACATCTGGCCTCTTCTAAAGTAGAGACTCGTTTGAGAGAACTGTACTCCCAAATCACAGTTTTCCCTTCCCCCTACTTGTGCCTTTAAAGCAGTTACGAATACAATGCCGCATTATGTACAAAAGTGTTGTTGGGGTGTGCACATGCAATGTGAAGTGAGAGAGGTCCAGAAGATTAGCGACTCAGATAGCTTACCATAACGGCGGTCGGCATTGCAGAGTTATACAGGAGGCAGAACAAAGTGATTCCCATATTGTGTCGGCGGCAGAGTGAAAGTTAATCTCCAGCTACCTTTCATCTCACATCAGTTCTTTTCAATACGGCCATGTGGCAATGTATCAAAGGCACACGCCTTGATATTCAGATTAATTGCCAAACTCGCTTAGGGAAGACAGATATTCGAATAATTGTCCAGGCTTCACCGTCTACACGTCGCTAGTCCACCTCCTCAAGATGAGGCGTTAAGTTTTCTCGAATCCTCTCCAGTCCCGCTACCCCCCCCCCCCTTTGACCACAGCTATTATTGGACGGAGCTTTTCAAAGCTCCCTCCAATGCTATGTTTTCAAAGTGACGCTCACGTGGCAAAGCATATTTTTCAGTGATTCCGATAAGACAAAAAATAAATCGGGATTCCCTAGGCGTTAGGTGATGTCGTTGAAATATGAGTGATACCAAGCGAGCAAAGGCTCTTCTCCAGGCTACATTTCTCGTCCAAGGTCCATAGCTAAGACGCCTTGTTTTCGGTGTTGTCATGGTTTTTATTCGTTTTTTTTGGCGACTGAATAAGGGACCCTACTTTTAGTGGTGCATGCGATAGCGCTCACAATTCAACGCGGAATGCGATTTTAAAAGAGTAGTTTTGACCAACGTCCTCGTATTGATAAATACACAATGAAGTAACATCAAACAGCAACTGGTCAGAAAACGTTTTATGAGCGAACTTGCATCATGATAAACTGTTGGTGTAAATGGAATAATTGGAGACTCAAAGGGAGTATTTACCTTCATACGTGCGTTGTATATAATTACCATTTATATGTACCGTATGTATTTACCAGTGCCATGCATGTGTTTGCCATACAATCACCAACTTAAGAACCGAATATTTGATGGAGAAGCAGAGAGGCCTTGGCAATACGAGTTGGTAGTCTCATCTGCACCATTTGTCGTGGAATTGAACAAGCACTCAATGTGGGGCGAGCTCACCGTCTTCGAATTCCAAACTCATTGACACTTCTTTGGCTCGAGTTGTAAAGAATTGGAAGCTCTGTGAGCAGGATAAGTGCTTGTGAAAAAGTGTTGAATATTAGGTTGTGCCAAAAGTCTTAGGATTTTTTCGATCATTTCTTTTTATTATTATTTCTTCCAACAAACGACAAATAGGCAACAACGTATTCACCAATGTTATCGACAACACTCTGCCACCACATAGGTAGATCATCGATTCCCTCCTCCCAGAAATGTGGGTTCTTAAAGTCGAAGAAGTTAGCCATCGCCTTTTCAAACAAGTCATAATCAACGAATTTTCTTTTGGTCAGAAAGGATCCCAGAGGATGAAGAAGGTGATAGTCAGAAGGAGCAATGTCTAGAGAGTATGGCGGGTGGGGCATGACATCCCTGCCGAGCTCCTGTAGCTAGCCCTGGTTACTATTCTTGACGTGAAAGTGGTAGTATTGAAGGAGGGTGACCGCGGACCTTCTCCGGCACTTTTCTCGAACGCGATGGTGAGCCGCTAAAGTTGGCGGGTGTATACGGCAGCGGTGACTGTCTCGCTTTGTACCGGCACCTAGTGGGAGAGCATTCCTTCCGCGTCCCAGAAGCAGTACAGCTGCGAGCGTGGTTTGTCTTCCATGTCACCAGCGGCGTACAGTCTCGTAGCTCACACACCCCTTGCCCAATTCAGGGTTGATAAAGCGGCAAGCTTGCGTCTCTTCGGTGCCGCAAGACCACTCATAGTAGATGACACTACATCCTGGGTGGGACATTGTAGCTCTCATCGACTACGGACATTGTAGCTCTCTCCACGGAATCTGGTGGGTCAAATAAATTTTGTTAAAAAGCTTGGAGAACCTTCTACCATATTGCCGAACCGCCTGGACCTGCCTTGGAGTAAACAAGAGTTATCAGTTTTTGGAGAAATCGACAAGACTTTTGGGACAACCAAGTAGTTTCAGATCTCAAAAAAACTATATAATTGAAAGGTCAGGCATAATAAACAGTTCGCCGCAACAAGCTCGTACGGCAGAGGGGAACACATTCGTGCACAATATTTGATTTACGGATTATTTCCTCAGTATTAACAAAGGAGCATTCCTTCCAAAATCAAAAAAATCTTATGAAGGGATGCAAACTCATTCCACTCGCGCCATAAGCCATGCATCTTACACCAATTTCAGACAGTCGTATCTCCCATATTGAGCACTTCAAAGTATCATAAGGAGCTTCAAATAGGGTCTAAATAAAGAAGACAATATAAAATATACTATACCTCGTGCTAATATCATGCGTATAGGCGAGCACAGCATAATTACAAAGGGCAGCGATGATGCAATAATCGAATAGAAAGAGCCATTTGGTTATTTGAAACTGTGACATGTTTGAGTGTTGAAAACGATGTTCCGTCAAGCACCGTGTGGGAACGTGTTCTGAAGAACGGTAGGTATTCTGATGCTTCTAACAGATGCCTACAATACCACTCGCGTCGCGTCAGTAATTTTCGCCTTGCGACGGTTTGTTCGCGAACAAACCGTCGCATCGTCATAACATCGTTCAAAGTGGACAAAATGGAAAGTTCTTAGGAGCGTTGGATTCGACTCAATGCGACGAGTTCAGTAGTGTATAAATTGTCAAATTTTGCTGAGTAGTTATCTGAAAAATTACGCGAAAACGCGTTTTTAGGTTTTTTGTTATAAATCGATTGACTATTGGTTTTTTATCGTACTTGTATACATTTTCGTAATCTGCTCGTCGAGCTCTACAAGTATGCTACAAGTTTTCGGTTTTCTCAGACTCGATTTTTTCACATTCTGAGAAGTTGGAGGGAAATTTTCTTTGGAACCTGACAAATTGAAGCTAAAATCCTTTCACAATCTCAATCTGAACTCACAGAAGTGTAGAGATTTTGAAGTTTCGAGCCTTTCAGATCAGCCCCTACTCTTTTGAGTGGCCCTAAACAGCGCCTCCGTGTATACTCTGCTAAATAAAAACCATCCCTTAACTCATCTGCAGACGGAGATCCCCTAATGAAATGTATGCCGTTCGATTCCTCTGAGAAAATGCTATCGAACGACATACAAAAACCTTTGTACTGATAAATGTCTTATTTTCTTATTTCCAGCCTTTTCCTTTTGTGGATCGACGTCTCAATCTCCTCTCGGCCGTTGCGATTCACGTGCACGCCCTGGGAGAGCGGTCACGATCGATGGCGCCAACGCGAGCTCCTAGCGCTTTCCCACGGCCATGCACGTGAATAGTGCGATGGCGCCATCGATCGTGACCGCTCTCCCAGGGCGTGCACGTGAATTGCAACGGTCGAGAGGAGATTGAGACGTCGATCCACAAAAGGAAAAGGCTGGAAATAAGAAAATAAGACATTTGTCAGTACAAAGGTTTTCGTATGTCGTTTGATAGCATTTTCTCAGAGGATTCGAACGGCATACATTTCCTTAGGGGATCTCCGTCTGCAGATGAGTAAAGGGATGGTTTTTGTTTAGCAGAGTACACACGGAGGCGCAGTTTAGGGCCACTCAAAAGAGTAGGGGCTGATCTGAAAGGCTCGAAACTTCAAAATCTCTACACCTCTGTGAGTTCAGATTGAGATTGTGAAAGGTTTTTAGCTTCAATTTATCAGGTTCCAAAGAAAATTTCCCTCCAACTTCTCGGAATGTGAAAAAATCGAGTCTGAGAAAACCGAAAACTTGTAGCATACTCTTGTAGAGCTCGACGAGCAGATTATGAAAATGTATACAAGTACGATAAAAAACCAATAGTCAAACGATTTATAACGAAAAACCTAAAAACGCGTTTTCGCGCAATTTTTCGGATAACTACTCAGCAAAATTTGACAATTTATACACTACTGAACTCGTCGCATTGAGACGAATCCAACGCTCCTAAGAACTTTCCATTTTATTTATTTGAACGATGTTATGACGCAAGGCGAAAATTAGTCACGCGACGCGAGCGGTATTGTAGAAGACTTTGTGACCATCTTCCAACGGAGAGCAATGAACACGGACATCAACAGCAGCGATTACCTTTTACTACTGATCAACTGAAGAAAATTTTGTCGTAACGCTCACCTGTCCACTTGTACGACCACCATCACCAAACGATATCCTATGGCTTAAAATAAAGTCATTGTTCAAATGTGGACCTTCATTGTTAAAAGAAAACTCCCACTACTATTTCATTCTATAGAAGATTCAATCTCGGAGTTCACCTGACCTAGATACAGGATAGCAGAAGCTAGATAGCATACAACAAATTAATTTTGACCTTTTTCTGTTTACAACAAAGTGAATTTTGACCTTTTTCTATGTTGCAAGCTTCTGACCTCAATTGTTTCCTGGCACCAGTGGATTCGTCGCTTGCGCTTGTTTCGATCAACCGTGACAGCAATGATAGCAACTATGTAGCTCGCGTGTTCTTGAATCATCAAATTTTTTTTGCTGGGCTAAACTGATTTCTTGGGATGGACTGTTTTGTCTAAGGCGTGTGCAAAGAGATGAGGAGGTGAGTATAGCACATACATGCAGAGGTCATGCCTATGAATTCCTCAGATTCCTCATCGGAATTGTCGAATTCGTAGCGACGCTCAAAACGCTCAAATTCCTTTTAGGGAATCGGGCGAAAAGTCGAAAAGCTATACAAATCTATCCTATAATGCATACAGGGGGCGCCAAAAAAAGTAATTTTTTCATCACCACTTTCAGTTCCACTTTAGTCGAACTTCGGCAAACTCTGACGAGATATTTCCATCCTCAAATTTGAGAACAGAGTCACTCTATCACTAAACTCTGTGGGAGCTTTCTGCGCGAACAGGATCGGGAGCTTATTCTAGGTGAACATGATGTGTCACCTCAACACGGCAAAATCCGAGATTTTGTCACTCTCGTTCATAACCTCATCAAAGGAATCGTCCACAAAAAAATTGAATTCTTTGTCACCCTTGCATTTATGTTGTTCTTGCCTAATAAGGGTCGCATGCAAAGATTCACGTGAAAAAGTGACAACTTGGCTGAAGTACAGCTTCCCAAATTCTTGGCTGAGTGAGCGGGGAGCTCCGAGGAAAAGCCCCATCCTGTCGTCCGCCGCGCTCGGGAACGGAGGGTGGGACTGTTTACGTAACTTTCTGTTCCTATTCTCCGACAGCAGCGGACGACGGGGTGAGCACTGCTCGAAGGCCTCGCCCACCTGGTCGAGGCTTTGTGGTGCTGTATCTTAGCCAGATTCACATTTTCGCGTGAAACGTTGCATGTCCACGGTCCACATTAGGCAAATCAACATAAATATATGGGTAACATAAGAACTCATTTTTTCGTGGAAGATTCCTTTAAGGTTCGTTACTCTGGGTACCTAGGGGATTCATATTGGATGGAGCCTTCCAGTATTCCCTTTTTTCCTTGCTCCCATCATCCTTCGTTTCCAAGAACGAAAAAGCGTAATTACCACTGAAAACCCTCAGGAGGGCGGTTTGAGGCATGAAAAATGAGAATTCGGATCATAACACTTCGTTTTGTACACTTGGCAGATGTGAGCCAAAAGCAGCATTACTTTTTCTGGCACCCCTGGATATATAGGTAATGGATGATCCGTTTAAATGAAGGTGGAGTCATGTAGCCAGTGAGGGGAAAAAATGGAACAGTCAGTGGCAAGGTAAATTGGCAACAACCAGTGCAAGATAAGTGGTAGCACAATACGAGACACACAAAAGTGGCCTTTATAGCGGGATTTCATAGCACTCTCATCTCGAAATGTTCGTTATCGCTCCTAAACGCTTTCAGCGAAAAACCATAGCGATCGAGGATAGCGCAGTGGGCAAGGATAACTCAGTGGTCAATGGAAACGAAAAAGTGCTGATTGAATGGACACAATCGTTCAAAAACTAGAATCCTATGGAAGTCCATTGGCGTCTCATCGCTCTGATTAGCGCTGCTAAAAACTTGTGGTGGATCCACAAACAATCGCTTGTAACCGGTTATAAATGGGAGCAGAGCACAGGTAAAGGAGCGTACCATACTAGTTAAAGAGCATGGTATCACTCATCCGTTGCAGAGGATGTCCTTGACAGTTTTGAGCGCTCAAGATAAATAAGGCTCACCGAATATGGAAGGTAAGTACTGCACGAACTCAAGCAACACCAGCGTAGTGTCACGACTGTCTACCAGAATTTGAGGGTTGTCCATTGAGTTCTTTGTACACCATAAATGCAGCCTAAGTGCTAGCTGAAACCCTTTTTCCAAGCCTAGATATAGATTCTTCATGAAGAGGCTGTTGAGGAGTCGTGATGACTTGAGGTCCTTTTTTTAGTTTCTCGCAATTTTATACACAAAGCCATTAATGAAATCTAGATAAACAGATAGCAGCTGATAAAAAGTGATGACAATGAACAAATAGCACCAAACCCGTTTTGCCTTTTGCGCGCGAAGTTTCTGAAGGAGAGCCCAGTGTATTCACTTTTGAAGCAGAGCCCAGTGTATTCAGTCATGACTAACGACATCGATCACAGGGTGGTAAGTCGACGACCAACGAGTGGTAAGGCCATTCCATAGATAAGCTCGTCTTTCCGAGTGGAACTTTTTTCTGAAAGGTCATAAGTTTGTGCTACAGCATCATTCAAAAAACGTTTATTGCTCTACAAAAGGTGTTGTTCATTCTCTGCGTGTACTGGGCAGAGACCGATCCTTAGGCTGACCAAATGGCAGAACCAGTCGGCAAAAACCAAAAACTGACAGTCAGTAAAAACGGTGAATTAAATACTTCCGAAAAATCGATCAGCCATGTATCTCGTACTTAGCCCTGACCCCTACACTAAATTTCTACAACTGAATGATCGAGAAGTCGCGTTGATCCTTTTTTAAAGGTGGCTTTTCCCTCACAATTCGACGTTTTTTGGCAGTTGAATTTAATATTAGGTTGTTGCAAAATTATATTTAAATTCGGTTTTAAGGTATGTATAAATAAGTAGATTTTTTACCCTGAACTATTCCATCCCAAGGAACGCCAGGCATACCATTTGGTGGGTTTCTTTCTGCTCTTTCAAAAACTCCTATGAATGTCGCTCTAAGTTTTCCAGCCGGCCTTTTTCAGGGCTGCGTATAATCATGAACCGACGCGACTATCGAGTCATCATGCTTTATGAGCTTAAATTGGAACACTCCGCAGCGGAGGCAGCTCGTAATCTCAGCAGTGTTTTTTGGACGAATTGTCCTTGCGAACGAACAGTGGAGCTCTGGTTTAAAAAATTTGCTTCTGGCGATTTTGATCTCGAAGACAAGTCGGGTCGCGGCCGCAGGTCATCGATTAATGATCAAGATTTAAGGAGAGCCGTCGAAGCAAATCCGGAGACGAATACTCGTACATTAGCAGAAGACCTAGGCGTACGTTACTCTACAGTGGCCAGACATTTGCTGACAATCGGCAAGGTGAAGAAGATGTCGAAGTGGGTGCCTCATGACCTGACCGATGAGCAGCGTCTGGCACGTTTCGACACCTGCTCTAATCTCCTAGTTCGCCATAAAAATGAGCCATTTGTAAACCGTATTATAACTGTAGATGAAAAATGGGTTCTCTATGATAACAGGAAGCGGGGATTAGTCTGGGTAGATAAGGATGCTCCTCCAAAAACTTTTCCTAAACCCGACCTTCACCCTAAAAAGGTTATGATTACTGTGTGGTGGTGTTGTAAAGGTGTAATCCATTACACCTTTACATGGTTTCTTGCAACCTGGTCAGCCAGTCACAGCAGAGTCTTACTGTTGTGATCTGGAGCAAATGTATAGAAAGTTGCAAAAATTGTGGCCGGCGGTGGTGAATAGAGGAGGGCTGATCCTGTTGCAGGACAACGCAAGGCCACACACCTCACAAATCACTCCGCCAAAATTGACCCACTTGGGTGTAAAACTTCACCCTTACCCAGCGTATTCTCCCGACCTCTCCCCCACAGAAAATCACTTTTTTCGAGCCCTCAATTCTCATCTGCGTCAGAAACAATTTACAAATTTAGACGATGTTGAATGTGCCTTCCTTGACTTCGTTGATTCTCGTGATAGTAGTTTTTATATTGCTTTAGATTCTTTGGCTTAGATTTATTGCCTATTCGTTGGCAAAAGTGTGTAGATTCTGATGGTTTTTACTTCGATTAATAAACTTGTGTTTAAGCTGAGTTATAGTAGTTTGAAGTATGCGGTCCATTTCCGAAATTAATTTTGCAACAACCTGATTGAAGACACGAAATTTCAGGAGTCAGCCTCTGTAAATAGTGGCAAAACGTTAAGAAGATATCGAGCAGGGACGAGGACACCAATTCCTTTTCTCCGAAAATATTGTGAAATAATCAAGGGACTAATCCTCCTATAGAGGTAAACGATAGACCCTTGCAGTGTATATTGAAGCTGCGGAAAGAATGCTCATCTGTGAGACAAACCCGAGGATTTCCTTAACTTCAATATTGCACTGATGCTCGCCTATCAGTGAGAAAAAAATGACTCACTGGCCACGCGGTGTTCTCTTAGTTATTGATAGATATTGACACTGTTGAATATTGCAGATTCTGCGATGTAGATTATTGATGCTGGAACAGAATAGTATAAGAATCTATATTTATTGAATAACGGTCCAGATCTACCCTCAGATAATATCCGACAGAATCTACCACTTGGTGCAGAAAGAGTCACCGATAGTAGGCAGCAAATCTGCAAGAATATGGTTATTGACCAGTCGACTATTGATTAGTAGCAGAAATACCTCGCTGCGGTTGAAGGGGTCGAAGATCTGGCGATTTCGCCGTCACCAAGCAAGTCGCCGCTTGAAAGGATCGAAGAGATGGCGGACGTCGCCTGAAGTCGCAGGGCAAGTATTGAGAGTATTGAAGCCAATCGAAGAGCCGAAGCCGAAGCCGAAGAAGCCAGAAGAGCCGGAAGCCTCGCCAGAGCTGGCGGCGTGGTTAAATACAGGAGCGGATGAGTCATTAGCTGAGAACTATGCCCACAATCTGAAACATTCCTCAAGATCAGCCTGAAGATAAAGGAATGAAGCAAGAACTGCAATCAATACTTGATCCTGCTAACACACTTAAATAGAAAAACTCTTTTTACCCGTATATTTACAAAGTAGCGATTTACTACACTCCGGGCGGCCGATTGTTGATACTTGACACTGTGGATCCCCTCCTTCACAGATCTTATCCTTGCTATAATCCTATCTTTGGAGTGCGAATATTGCAAAGCGCCCGGTGGTGGCAGCCATCCCGATATATCAGGAACCTGAGTGCGGTCTTTCTCACAATTTCGCAATACCAGCAACACTTGTTAGCCGCTGAGCAACGGTGGTACACCGACCGATGACCCAAGCAATATTGACATAGGTTTCCTCGTAGTATAAACTGAAACTGTTCATCACCGTTCGTGATGCTTGAACAAGAGTCAGAGTAGTGACTCCCAAATGCCTTGCAGAACACACATTGGATATGGTTCTCGATATCGGTTCCGTCACCTATCTTCCGCTGGGGAAGAAGGAAACGGCCTTCATACAGGTCGTCTAGTTCTTGCTCCAGATCGTCTATATATTGTTGACGGGCATCGACATGTCGTCGCCGTCGGTGATGTTCTTCGACATCATAACGTCCGTGCTCTTCTTGCGGGACATCAGCTATTGGGACGTCGTCGATATAGTGCGGGCGATCCTCGACCTGTCGACGCCTTAAGTGAGGTTCTTCGCCGTCACCGCGTCGCTGCTCCTCTTGAGGGGCCTCTACTATTGGGATATTGATGACATCTCTGGTGTCTGCGATCAACTTGTCCATATATTCGTCATCTGAGAGTACGTGAACCTTGCTTGAACTCTGGCCTGGTTCGTCGTCTAGCTTAACTTCGACTTGTCGGGAACTCGGGCCAAGTTGTTCGTCGAGACTGTGCTTTCTTTTACCAGAGTTTGAAAGTTCATCTTCACCCGACGGATAGTCCGAACGATCTTTATCGTCTCTTTGCTTGAGTGTGCCAAGAATCATTTCCTCCATGTTCGCCACAGCTCTATTGAAAGCGCTAACGAAAGTGCTCGCGTTTTTCACGTTCTCCGCGAGGATCATCTGTTCTGCTTTGGTGATTTCTTCCTCAATATCCTTTATGTGTCGATCCAGCATTTGTAGTCGGTAACCCACTTTGGCTGCGATAGCGCAAGTGTCGTGCGTCTTCTCCTCACGCCATTCCGATCGACACTTCCTCGAAATCTTTCCAGTGTCTACAGCCATGCGGTATATTGAGTCGAACAACATAATCGCCGTGTGTAGCTCAGCAATTTCTCCTTAGCGTACGTGGCTGACCTTAACATCTTGCTGGCGTACATTAGCAGTTCGCCACTGCTGATATCTACTCTTGTTGTGGAGACTAGATGATGGGTGAGCTGGTCCTCCAGGGTATGGGCCATCTTCACGTGTTGGTTGATTTCGTGAAGAGTCGTGGTCATGTCTATTTCAAGGTCGTCCACGGTTACCGCCTCTCTGTTCAGAGTAGAGAGTGTCAGGAACTCGGCGCTGTAGTCGCTGTCTCCGGCCATAACGAATGAATCTGAAACGGTAGGAGACATATGACTGGGAATTGACATTGCTGATGTATTACTCTATTGTTGAAATTTGCTTCACCTAATGCTAATGCTATTAACTATGACTATGGAGGTTCTAGGTGCGTCATAGCTAACGCTGTTTGTTGTGATTAGTATTGTTCATGATACCTGGTTTCCTGATCATGTTGAAAAGAATTTTAATAATCAGTTTCGGTATTGCTATGATCAGCTTTACTATCAAAGTCATTCCGCACGTGGTTATGAACATATACGAAATGGCTATTGCTAGGAGTAGTCCCAAAATAGTGAAAATGAGTGTCTTGTACCACTGCATGAACACTGTACCGATGTGAAGGAAATCGGGCCACACAAATTCAGAATTAGATGTGGGCTCTCCTTTCACCCACTTCTCGAGCACTCCCTGAAGTGACGCTGTGAACTTGAGTATACCCCCTACTTCGAAAGATGTGGCAACTTTTCACAAGCTATTGTGCATTCAGAAAATGCTCAAGCTTTCGTAGGGCTGAATCTTAGTGTTGAGGTGATTCCCGTGATATTGCATGGTATAGTAAAGCCGGTTGGGTCATAAAGTACTTCAGCATGGATGTTATTCTGTGACGAGTAGCAGGTGACTTGAGTAAGGGCACCTTTCATACAGTTGTAGCATCCTACCAACTCTGTGGCCTCAGCCCTACACGAAGCATCCTCCACGATTATCTCTGACTCCAGTGACTCATCGAAATTCATTATGATTTCCGATGTTACCATGCTAGACACCTTCGCCTTCACCTTCGCCCTCTTATGTTGTTGGAAAGATATTGAGGGAATATTGACCGGTAACTGTTTCCTGAGGTTATTGAACCAACTACCTATTGGTACGTCCTGACATTTGCAATTGATTTTTGTTTCCGCCGAAAGGCATATACAGTTGTCTACCACTGGACATGAAAGGTTACTGGCCTATTCACTTGTACTACATAGTAGTGGAGGTTCAGCATTATCTCTCCACAAAGCCGTACGTGACGATTCGGCTATGAAGCGGCTGTGAAGAGTTCTCATTGCTGGAAACGAAAGTGATGTTAGCGTGAAGATAAAGGACTTCCAGGATCTTGGGATATTGGGAATCAGCTGCTCCGTTATTGTTGAAACTTTGCGTCGAGCTCCCTCGAAGTGCACGATTTGAACTTTGGCACTGTCCATCCACCTGTTACAGTGAAATATTTCGTACACCTTATCACTTATGGGCTCCATATAAACTCTGTAGAACAGGCATCCAGAGCTTAGGAATCCACAGTCGCATCCTGGTCCTCCACATGATTCCACGCAAGCGGTATTTCCCGGTAAGTGATTACCCTGCTCCACTTCTGGTACAAGACTGGAGGAATTAATGGCTCCGCACTTTTCTCCCTTGCATGTCAACATATGGGGGCAACGTTTACTACTAATCACCTTGTGTACAGTGTCTCGCGTGAAAAATTCCGTCTATGGTTCGCATAACAGATCCAGTGATTTCCATGTCAGTCAAATTTCATGTAATAGTGTGCTATTGTTCATGAACCGAATACAGGCTTCGCGCTTGAATGTATTGATCTTAAAAACTTCAGATAGCTGTATACGACAAGGTTTCGCAGCTCCCTGGGTACAGATAGTCGAGTAATGGTTAAACACATTAACCATTTGACATCCAAGTACTGCTGGGGCTATTGCCACGATAGCCAAGATATCTACAAGACGGCGTCTGCGAAAACTAATTCCGTTTCCTGATCTCCTCCGGGTTATTGCCTTGGAAAATATGAAGTTCACCAACGCCCAGAGAATTCTGCCGAACTGTCTTATTGGTTTACCAATTGTGACCGGTACATACAGGAAGACGTAACATCCAGTGATCACGCAGTAGAGCATTATAGCTGTAGCTATTATTGCGCTAACAGGCCAGCACTCTGGATTGAGGATATTGGCGCTGCAGAACGTGCAGTCTATTGATGGGCAAAATGGAGCTGGTGAACAGGAACTTTCGAGAGTTTCTATGGAATGCGGTAGCGAAATTTTCCATCTCACCTTGTGCTCGTGTAGTATGATCTCGGAAGGAAAAAGTATTGTTTCGTTCTCTTGTGGCTCTCTATGTTCTACACAGTAATGATCAGCACTTATCTCATACGGAATCCTTTCAGGAAGCCACAGTTGAACCCCCTTTTCTATGCATGTCATTGTTCGTATTGCTAGTGAGCTATTGTGACCATCCACCTTCACTGCTGTAGCAGCCGACACCAATAGGCTAACTGTGATGAGTTGGAAAATCCACATCACGAGGAATACGCTTGAGAAACTACCACTCTCGTCTTCATGATAGTTTACTCTCTCACGCTTTCGAAGGTTATATCTCGGAGGTGGATCGATCTGCTCCGTGTTTCCCTCTTCGCCGGGTGTGCTGATTACCTTCTGCTTCCCTACATCTTGAAGGTCCCGAGTTTTACCTTCTTTTGAAGATTCATCGTCTTCGAGTTCAAGAGGAACGAGTAGGTTTATTGGGCGACGAATCACCTTTTTAGAAGGTAATCTTACCCGTGCTTCTCGTAATGTTCCTTTACTATTCCTCACAGCCTGGTCAATCATCCCTAACTTCCACGCTTGACGTGGGATTATTGGATCACTAAGCAACACCAACTGTCCTTCCTTTGGGCTCCGAACGCAACCACGTCTTTTACTCAATGTTATGGTATGGTTTTCCCTCTGAACAGTGAGATATTGATATTCCCAAAGTTGTCAGAACCTCTCAGTTAGTTTACAAGACGTTTTCAGTGCAGTAATCGTCTGCTGCCTCGTTAGTAACGAAGGTAGTTTCGCCGAAGGAACATAACTGGGATCATCTTTATCTTCGGTTAGGTTGAGCAACGGGAATTCGATGTCCAGTTCCCTTTGGAGGAAGTCGATAGGGCGCAAAGTCCCTATGTTTTCCAAGTCTTTTCCACGTATGTGAGTGGGCGGGTATTGATAATGGACTCTATCTCGATGATAGTCGTAGACATTTCCTCGAGCGTCACCACTGCCTGTCCCAGGGTTTTATAAAGGGAATGCTTTATTGATTTGATGAGCCTTTCGTAGAATCCTCCTTGCCGAGGCGCATACGGTGTTATGTGTCTCCATTCGATCTCTCTATTGCTCACCTCTCAGTACTAGAGGGTCACTTTGTGCGGTTTGAATGCATTCCCTCAGGATGGATTCTCCTAACAGAAATGTGGGAGCGTTGTCGCTAACAATTAACTTCGGTATGCCCCGCCTCGCGAAGAATCTTCGCAGCATTTGCAGAAATGCTGTAGTGGAGAGGTCTGACACCACATCCAGATGCACAAGACGAGTCACCATGCATGTAATTATTGAACCGAAGCACGATTTTGTTAGCGGGCAGAAATAATCCAGTCCCACATTACTGAAGGGGCGTGATCTGACTACCCGTTCCTTCGGCAAGTCTTTCTGAGTCGGATATGGATACGCCAAATTATTGAGCTTCTGGCATAGAACGCATTTCCGCACGATACTCGCGACTTGCGAACGCAGTTGGGGAATCCAAAATTTCTGCCTTATGAGCGCCATAGTATGGCTAACACCTGGGTGGCCTCTGCCATGGACGTCACGAATTATTATCTCTGATAATAGAAAGTTACTACAAGGATGCTGAGTTATGGGCAAAAGCTTCGGTGTCGGACGGGACTCGAACCCGCACTTCAGTCGTGCGAAGTGCGGGTTCGAGTCCCGTCCGACACCGAAGCTTTTGCCCATAACTCAGCATCCTTGTAGTAACTTTCGCATCGCGAGCTGCGGCGATAAACAGCAGTTATCGAAAAAAAATTAAAAATATATCAAAATCTGATAATAGAGTTTGCTGCAGATCAAGTATCGGGCATTTGGCTTCGCTCTCCAATTGAGCATTCCCTAGCCGTCCTCGGCACCTTGAGATGCCTCCCGCGTCCGTTACAATATTGAGCTGTTTCAGGGACTTCAAGATATTGTTGTTTAGCTTCGTCTTCTGATGGTGTTTGGTGAGTACTTGACCCACAAATTCTAGCTGTTTTCCTTGTAGAAACTTGGACTCTCTAGCTAGGTTGGGATTTTTCAATATTGATATATGCACCTTTACCTCTCTTTTCTTATTGAGCTGTCATAGCACAGCACTTATAAACCGAAGTAACTGTGCTAATATTCTTTTTGCTTGGGTGAATGTTTTCACCTGGCTAGGTCTGAGTAACTCTGTCGCGTTGCGAGGATCCTCTGATATTGGCGTTACCGAGGTAATAAGTGCCCTGGAAGGCACGGGGTTCGAGAGGTCCTCGGGGGATTCTCCATAGTCATCCCGTGGAGCATCGAAGATTTTGATATGTGATGGCACTCGGTCTCATCTTTCCGTGGGAACCACAGCCCTACCCACCAGTATTGGTTCTCCAGTTCTTTCGCCGTCAAACCTCTCGTGCCGCAGTCGGCTGGTATTTTGAAGTGCATCACGGTTCAATGAGGTTTGGTGGTTCTATGGTAGCAGGCCCTAAGCAACATCTATAGAACTATTTATTTTACTAACACAATAACATGACTGACATAGTAACAACTCCGAACAACTGGGAAGAAGGATTCGTCTACCTGAAACGAGTGGAGGGAAGCTCAAGAAGGGTATAGGTGTTTAGATTAATTGGCAGGTTCGTTGTGCGTTCCGTGATTATTGCATGTCGGCGTTGTGAGGCCTTAGTGGCAGTTCCTTCAGGTGCTTATTCTTATTCATTTTACCTCGCTTATCGAGGCTTAAGGTTAGAGCCGTCCTTATGGACGGGTAGATTATGTTATTTATTGGAGAGCTGGAGGAGCGCCGTTGAAGAGCTGGATGCGACTGCCCCAAGCTCACCGGAGAGCGGCCTTTATACCCATTTTTTGGGGCGGTATTTATACCCAGTCTAGTGGGCGATACAGGCCCCTCCTTATCACCGTGCCACGGGAAGCCGCTGATGACTCAATGGGCGTCTCGCGTAGGCCAGGGCCGCCGCTGAACCGACCGCCGAGCTTACGGGGGACCTGCCGCCGCCGAACCAACTTGAGGGGTCTTCCCAGGAATCATGACGGGGAGTCATGACACTCCGCACGCCGAAAAAAAATGCAATTTTGTTTAACCTGACGATAATTACTTGTTGATTTTTCCGTTTTTGTTTTTTATTCATTTGCTGTCGTGGATGTTGGTTGAAGGATTACTTGGAAAAAGTTACAAAAGGAATGTAACAGGTGCGAAGAAAAACCCAAATATGCATGAGTTATACAAAAGTACATCGAACACTAATTTGCAAGGAAAAATCTGCAATACTCAAAGAATATCACTAAGAGGAGTAGTTCTATTGGTTCCAGGTTGTTGACGGAGTTGTTGTTGATGAGGCGTTCGGTGGCTGCTGTCGTGGTGCATCTAGCCGTCATCCACTAATGTTTGCGTAGGAATGTATATGCGAAGAGGCGTAAGGGCAGGCGTAGTAGACCGACGAATATGGAAGTGATGCGTTTTAGGGAACAGAAGAGAATGAAAACTGCTTGAAGTGGTGGAAGGTAGTGAATGATCTTAAGGAGGCTAGAGTTCTTCCTTGGGGTGTAGTTGTTGTTGTTGTCGGTGAGCAGAGTATTTTATGGCTCAACATTAGTGCACTGGTAAATATTAGAAGTATGGTCAAAGAGTAGATGAAGAATTGTTTGCATATGTTAAGGAAATGACAAATGTCTGGAAGGGCCAAGTCGAATTCAATCGTTGAGGATTCGGTGTTTGTGTTATTGTATTGTTCCAGAGTCGTACGTAATTCCATAAAGGTCGCAGTCCATTTATATAGTTCAGAGTTCCTAGGAGTTGGAATTCTGTGACGTGTGTCCCGCATTGAGCTTTGCAAAGTTCTTTAATGCGTGCTTTGTTAAAATAGAGGCGAATGTAATTGAAGTAGCCAGTCTTTGAGCAAGTCAGTACGAATTGTTGTAGTCCACAAGTTACTTGAGCTGTGGCTTCTGAGTTGTCTGTTTTGCAGGAGATTGGGGCTATGGCTCCTTTTGCACAATTATAGCATCCTAAAAGTGGCTGCGGGAGTATGTTGCACTGAAAGTCTTTGATCTCCTGTAGGATTTTGTGCGTGCCTGGCTGTAATGTTATCATAAGTTCTACTGATGCGGAGCTTGTTCGTATAGTTGGTGTATTTTTCAGTCCTTCCGTTGATACGAGACCGTTTGGGATTGGTAGGGGAAGAGCATTAGAGAGCTGTGTAATTTTTGAGATATTGTTATGAGTACAGTAACAAGACACTGAATCTTCCGCTGGATTACATTTGCAGGTATCTTTGATTATGCAGTCGTCGATCCTTTGTTTGGCGTTTGCCGTTGAGTTAGAACTGCAGGCATAACTGAATTCTGTGTCGTCATGTATGTAGGCTGTTAGTTGTCCGTTTGTCAGGAATCGCTTGTGTTATATGGATATAGGAGTGAATAGAAATTTCGTGACTTCAGAAGTCATTTGATCAATTCGTTTTAGCGTGGGGCCTGAGTTCGAGGGTTTGGGATATTCTATTAGGGCCGTTAATCTGTACGTGCTCGTGCACGTACCCATGTGGGGGCAACGTTTTTGGTAAAGAACTTTGGTATTTGTGTTTCTTGTATAGCACAATGTTTCCTTGCGGCATCTTAGTATCAGATTTTGAAAGGAAATGTGCATGACGAGGAGCTGTTGATCGCCTCGCTGTGTTCCAATGCACATTTCGGGTTGTAGTTGGTTAAGTTGGGCGATTAGTGTGTTTTGGTTTTTACAACTGTGATCTTGCAAATCACATTGTGGGATTGTGGAGGGTATCAATGCACTTTGTTGGCAGCCGGATGCGTGTGTACTCATAAGAGCTAGGATTGTTATTAATCTTATCATAGTTGTGGTTTTCCAATTTGTATCGATTTTATTGAGTTCCAATAAAGGAATATTATCGTCGGAATTGCGGCGTTGAGTTCGTTTGCGCCGGCAGAGACGAGAAAGACAGGGAATATGGTACTCTTGAGCAGGGGCAGGTTAGTATCTTGAGTAGCTTCTTCGTAAGAGTGAAGCTCAAATAAGTGCGTTTCATAAGTATAGACGCACCTTAAATATGTCCTGAAACAGCTCCAAACAAATTCCTGCATGGAGATTCCGACACTGCTAGATGCTACTACCCGAAATATCATAGTCTACAACCGCTTGCATATTCACAGAAGAAAATTCGGACATATCAGGCACATAACCTGCTTATAAGCCGTTTCAAAAGTATAGACGCACTTTAAACTTTCAACAATTTTATTATGAAAACAAACCAAGTATCATTTCCTAGTGATCGATAGGTCCTCCTTGTTTCGATATGAGTTCGAATATGCGGTTTGGCATCGAATCTACCAGCTTAACTAGCAGTTGTGGGTCCAACCGGCTCCATGCCTCCATAATCGCTGTCTTCAGATCGGTAGCATTGGCAAAGGTCCTTCCCTGGCTGTAAATTTGTCGGACCAGAATACCCCAGATGTTCACGATGGGGTTCAGATCAGGTGAGCAAGCAGGCCACTCCATAACACTCACGTTCCGCTCCTCTAACCACGACATTGTGGACCTGCTCGCATGGATAGCAGCGTCGTCCTGTTGAAAAGTGAAGGCTCCTCCGCTGTCATTCGTCAGGAAAGGAAGCAAGTGGTGTTCGAGCACGTTCTGGTAGTCTAGCGAATTCATGCGACAGGACACAAATGCGAGCCCCAGCGTCCCTTGTTGATAGAATCCTCCCCAAACCATAACGCTACCACCACCGAAATTACGCTTACTGAAGTACTTCGGCTCCTTGCGCAAATCTCTCCAGTAATAAGCGTATCCATCAGGACCGTCCAAATTGAACTTTTTCTCGTCGGAAAATATCACCTGAACACGAAATTTCGTCGTAGTAATCTTCGCAAGAACGACGCGTACCTTCGCCCAATCTGTTGCCATGTATCGCCTAGCAAAACGAAGCCGAGCCTCCTTGTGAGATTCAGTGAGTCGTGGAGCTGAGCGTAGTCGACATCGTACAATGTTTTTATTACGTCTTACTGCCCTCCAGACTGTTGATTTGGAAGTGGGAGTCGGTAGACTGGCGCGGATCTCATTGATGGTGACCGATGCGTTTGAGACAAGTCGCCCAATCCGGCGTTCTTCCTGCGCTGTCAACTTCCTTGGCCTACCGGATTTCTTCTTCTGGCCGTACGATTTCGGATCATGCAAAAATCGATCGACAACTCTCGAAGAACGCCGTAGCTGCCCAGCGATTTTGCGATTGCTCAGCCCTGCCGTGTGCAGGGCGCGAATTTGAGCCTGCTCGGCTTCCGATAATAGAGAACCTCGTGGCATTCGCGGATATGTTGCAGAACCCCCATCGCTATTTACCGCTGTTTCGAAACGGGAATGTTTTCTTGTCAACTATTCTGTTTTATCATAATTTCTAAAGTGCGTCTATACTTATGAAACGCTATTTTTGGTAGCAAAATGCCAAAAGACGCTTAATATTCATCCATTCCGCGCAAGTCTTTCACTACAAAGGTTTTCAAGCATGCTAATTCTAGTAGTGACAAGATCTTTTGTCAAGGACCTCTATGATGTTCAGGTATAGTGTTTTTGAGGGTGCGTCTATACTTATGAAACGCACTTACGTGGCTACTGTGATTAGGTAAAGGAGTACCGCCGTGACTGCTATTGCGATTCGTGGCCAACATTCGGGATTTGAGACCATAAGTGCGCAGAAGCTGCATTTAATTTGTTCGCAAAACGGACTTGGGGGACAGGCCCAGTAATTGGCTTGTGTAGTGTTTTCTATGACAGCCTTCAACGTAACATATTATGTATGGTATGTATGCATAGTATGTATGCAGTATGTATGTAGTGTAATAGTATGTAGTGTAGTGTAATAGTATGTATGCAATGTAATCTCGGCAGGAAATTGAACATTTAGGTTTTGTTCAGGATCTGGTATCTCGATGTAGTAATCATTCCCACAATTGTCATCCATGACGAGAACAACTTCGCCAAGTCTTGGAGTTTTCCTTGTGAAGCTCTTTTGTCTAATGCGACGTTGATGAAAGCTTCGTAGCTCCAGCAGATAGCTTTAACGCCAAATATTCCACAGGTGTTTAAGGTAGCTTAACTGACCACGGAAGTATTGGAGGGCTTGGTCTTTTGTTGGTATTTGTGGAAGATACTCTCTGTCATTGTTGTCGGTGTCGACTTCTACACCTAGGGAGGGTGTGATATTGGCATTAGGCACAATGAAGTCTTGAGTTGACCATGGCCTCGCATTCCGTGACTATCGTTGTGAAGGTGGGCTCGTCAACAGATTTTCGGGTTAATATTCGTTTTAGTATTGATTTCATGATTCCGATCATTCGCTCATAAAATCGCCTTTCCAGGGGAAAGAGGAGTGATGAATCTCCAATGGATTTTTTTGTTGGCTAGAAATGTTCATAGAAGTACGTCCGGTGTATAATTCGTTATCAGTTGTTGAGAGAATTTCACGGCCGAGCGTAAAATTTGTTGCATTGTCTGATTTTATTAGTTGCGGTTTTCCTCTTCTGAGATAGATGTGAGATAAATCTTCTCAGAACGTTGATAAATTCGAGGGCGCTTAAATTATTTACCGTTTCTAAATGGACTGCTCGTGTGGTCATGCAGGTGGATAAAAATATCCATCTTTTATGGGTTGTGTTTGTCGTATCGGAGACTTGGAAGGGACCTGCGAGGTCGATACCGATGTGAGAAAAGGGTCATGCAGGTTGGGTTCGAGAAGACGGTAGGGGTGGTGAAGGTGGATAAAAATAGGGTTTTCCGTTCCAGCGTTTGTATGCAAGATAAAGGCGTACGCATTTGCGGACGGCTTGTCTGCCTCTTGAAATCCAGTGGAGGAGGCGCATGGCTAAGGTTCCATTGACGCCTTGATGGCCACAACGGACGTGAAAATCTCGTATCAACAGCCGTGTTAGTGGGTGGTTTGGCAAAAGGAGAATGGGATCTGTTTTATCACGTCTTAAATATTGGTTTTGTATGCGTTCTTTACATCTGAGTAATCCGTTTTCGTCTCTGTATGATGCCAGATTATCATTTACGTTTTTCATCATTTGTTAGGCTGCGCTGCATGAGTTTTATAAGGACGTTCTCAGCTATTTGTATATCGTTCGCCTGGGTGAAAGGCTCAGTGTTTGATGTTGTGATTTCCTTGATTTCTGGTATATTGTTGAAGAGTTTATTTTCATTCTCTTCAGAGAGTTTATTATATAGACTGTGTCGGAGAAATTTAAGAATTAGGACCATAACTTTCCGTAGTGTGTTGATAGATGAGAAGCGCTGGAACAGTTCAGGAATGCATGATTCAGTGGTCGATGTGACATTGATGTGTTGTTCTGAGTCTTGTATGGGCGACTGTCCTTCCCTGTGGTGCCAGCAGAATTCCGGTAGGTCTGGCTAATTCGTAATATCTTGTTGTAAAAAGGGTGGACCGCGCCAACATGACTGCTGTGACATTTGGTCTTTAGTGAGACCTTTGGTTGCGCAGTCCGCGGGGTTGTTGTCCGTGGGGATATAATGTAGATGAGTACGTACTTTCTGGTCCGATCACGATTGTAACTTATCTTTAATTTCTCTGCATCTATTGTCTACGAACGGTCCGTTATTAGTGTCCGATTGCACCCAGTGTAGTGTTACTCGCTGTAGACTCTGATAGTACGTACGTGTAGTTTCAGCTCATTTAGAACAAAGTTGGTGAGTCGCGCTCCTTTGAGAAGAGCAAGGAGTTCTAGACGCGGGATTGTCATGGTTTTTGCATTAATTGGCGCTAGCCGCTGTCTGGCCATCAGAGCTGAAGTGTCAATTGATCCGCTCTCGCGAATGGCGCGCAAGTATACATATTACTGTAGCGTATGCTTTGCCGACGCATCAACGAATGTATGAAGTTCGTGTTGTGCGTTGTGTTCATGTACGATTGCACGTGGGAAGCTTATGACAAATCCGTTTGTTTGTTCGCATATGGTTTTCCATGTTCGGTTATATGCTTCTGGGAGAGGTTCATCCCAGGTATATTGCTGTATCCAGAGTTCTTGTAAGAGTAATTTGGCTGGAGAAGTAGCGGTAATAGCAGCCCGAGTGGGTCGAAGGTTGAGTGGGCAGCTTGTAATATTTTCCGTTTCGTAGGAGTGGGTTTGTAGACTAATTTGCATAACAGTGAAAGGGCGTCTGAGCCGTGGTTCCATGGAGCTCCTAAAATCTTAGTTGTTGATGTGGTTGATTTGTCCTTATTATCGATTAAGTTATTACATACTTCATCATTCGTTATGAATTGACGAAGATTCATTGTCATAATAGCGAAAATTTGCTTGCATATACGATAAGTGTGTATGAGTGCGTGCGAGTGGTCGAGCATGACCACGTTGTCCACATACAAGTTTTCAATTATGCGTTGGGTGATTGCGGTATCTTGTTCTTTTTGTTGTTCAATTCCATATTGAATGGATATTCCTAGAAGGAATGGTGACGCATTTATTCCAAAAGGTAGACGACAAAAACGTAATATGCGTACATTTCCAGGTGCTGGTGGCTCGCTGACATTCTTAAACCATAAGAATCGCACCGAGTCACGTTCGGATTCTTGTAGATATATCATATGGAAGGCTTTCTCTACGTCTGCGAGCATTATTTTTGATCCGAGCCGGGCTCTTAATAGTATGCCACACAGGCTCGGTAGAATAAGTGGACCTTGATGTATAACATCATTGAGGCTTACTTGGCCTTTCATTTTAGAGGAGGCGTCTAGTACGATTCGTGTTTTAGTGGTTGCGCTGGTGGTTTCGATTACTGCTTGGTGGGGAATGTAATAGAGAGGGTTCTCTAAATTGTGTGGGTTGGGTGCTTTTCCACGAAGCCCTTTTTGATTTGTTCCTCAATTATTTCGCAATAGTCGTTCCAGCATTGTGGATTTTTTGTTCTCATAGTGTAGAACTGGTGGAGACTACTTAGTGCTAAACTGTAATTATCAGCTAAGGCGTTTTTGTTATGTTTCCAGGGGAATTGTACATATATTTTGCCTTGGTGCATCTGAACAGTGGAATAGAAGTTCGCGAATATTTGTTTGTTAAGTTCCTCATTTGTGTGCAGTTCTTCGGTCCCTATTCCGTGTAGTTTCCATAGGTCCGAACAATCTAAGTAGTGTTCTTCCTTTTCATCTGTGTACTGAGATGTTAGTGTAGTGACACTAACAGTATAGCCCTGGTTCGGTTCTAAGGTTTGCTTGTTTTTCAGAGTACCGGATATAACAGGGCCGAAAATTGTTGATGTTACAAAGAGGCCTGAGGGCAATTGGACTAGTTCATTTAGTCGTAGTATTGTGTAGAAGTAGTCAATGCCGAGGAGAATATCGGGGATAACGTCTTCGGTAAAGTCTTGAAGGAAGGAGCTTCGATAGCTAGGGAACTTACGTTCAAGGAAACATTTATCCTCTAAGTTTAATTCATGAAGTGTTAGTGGTTGAGTTATTGTATCGTTGGTAAGTAAGTTGGCTTTTATCGATTGGCCTTCTGAATTGAGTAGTAGGGTTTCGACGTGTCTTACCCGTTTCTTCTCGGCGTGGCCTCCGAAAGTATGGACGGTGATTGTGGTTTCAGTGTGAGGTGTGAGGTGCAGGTGGTCTGCCAATGAGGCCGTAATGAAGGATCGATCTGAGGCGGAGTCTAGCAATGCATATGTCTGTTTTTCTCTGGTTGAGTACGGATTTCTTACTCACAGTGAAACAACCATGGAACGAGCAACGATATCTGAGTTACTTTAGTGGATAAACTTCTTTACGAGTGTGTGTTGTGATGGTATGCGTGCCTGAAAATAGACGTTGGCTGCGGTGGAATTATCTTGCGACGGTGAAACAAATTTGACAGTTCGCGATTGTGTGGATTGCACCGGTCTGTGAGAATTAAATTGTGCTGGAGAGGTGGCTCCCGATTGTATTGGTGACAGGGGTCTTGTTGGATAATTATTTGGCTATCCGAATGTTTAAAAAACAGTTGCGACTCCAAAATATTCATTCAAAAGGCTCAAAAGACCCCTCAAAAGTCTCGAAAGTCTTGAAAATATTTTTGCAATATTTTGGCGTATAACGCCTTCTTCAGGCCTGAAACTGTGGTGATTAGATAACTATATATGATATAATTGCTTACGGCCCCGTCCCAAAAATATTTTTGGCGTAACCCACCCTGCCAGAGACGAATGGTGCAGGAAATGATAAACCCACCCGGTCGCACCCTTAAATAGTGAGGACGTTACGACAGTAGATATGAGAGAGATCATGCAGTAATCAAAAATGATTACTGTGATCAAGTGAAGATATGAAGAATGTCACGTAGTTCGTCCTTACTATTTATTTCTGGTGATAACCGCTTTATTGCAAGTTCCTCCAGAATTTTTCTTTCTACAGGATTGTCTATTGAGCGGTGCAGTACTTTAATACCGATTGTGGGGGGTGTTTCATGGGCATGTACCTTTGTACGATGATTGGAGAAACTGCTATTGGGATAAGATGATGGATTTACTAATGCTCTGCGGTGTTCATCAATGCGTTTGTAGAGCGGTCTCTTAGTTTCTCCAACGTACTTTTGCCCACATCCTTGGCATTCTATTAGATATACCGTTCCCCGGAGCTGGCATATTTTATGGCTATTACAGTAAGTGCACCCCTCTCTTCCACATCTATCCTCGTAAACCCTTGAATATGTGAGCATACGTTTGAGATTGGGAGGAGGACGGAATATTAATCGTATTGGGAGCTTTGAGTTCTTGACCACACTGTTGACTCTTGATGCCGTTCTTTCATTAATATACGGCATTATCATTGATATTCCATCTGGTGAGGAATATGGCCTCCATGTGAGTGGTCGCATTGTGGTATAACCGTTGTCCCTTAAAATATTTTCCACCACCGAATCCACCTCGTCCGATCGTTGGCCACATATCTTATCTTTGGTTCTTACCAGGTTTTGGACGATGTTGGCTTTGATAAATGTGGGGTGGCAACTCCTAGCATGCACCAGGTTGTTCTTTGATGACGGTTTCTTATACCACAGTAATTCTTTGTCTCCATTATTGATGCGCACTTTTGTGTTTAAGTATGGAATGTGGCCCTACTCATTTGGCTTTTCCACAGTGAATCTAATATTGGGATCCTGCGAGTTTAAATTAAGAAGGGTTTCCTCCAGTTCGGTAGGCGATGAACCAATAATGAACACGTCATCTATATACTTTTGTAGAACATTATTCCAGTGGTTAACGACCTACGTTCTATGCGGTCAAGATATACAATGGCCAGTAGTGGGGCTATTCTCAAGCCCATAGCCAGGCCGCGACATTGTTCATAGTATCTGCCACTGAACTGGAATATGTTACATTCCAGAGTTGCCTTAAACAGCTCCCTGAGATCATCCTCTTCAAGACCAAAGGTGTAGACCTCCCTTTTGTATTGTTTCCAGAGGGTCAACAGGGCCTCAATTGCATCACGGTTGTTGACATTAGTATATAGAGATACAGCATCAAAGCTGGCATAGCTTAACTCCAACGGAAGCTGACATTGGTTGAGAGAAGCTATGAAATCTCTGCTATTAGACAAATGTGATGCTATGTAGCGCAGGAGCGGGGAAAAGATTTTGACCAGTGACCAACTAATTTTATCGGATGGTCCACCACAAGAAGAGATTATGGGGCGGGTCTTAATGTCCTTGTCAGCAAGGTCGTTTAATTCAGTAACCACAATTTTATGGGTTTTGACGAGTGAGTAGTAAGTGGGGATACATGGCGAAGATGATATGAATCGCTTACCGTGAGACTCCGGAACAGCACAATATTAAATTATTTGGCTGTTCATCGGCCTAATGTTGTGTATTGCGACGTGATGGTACTGAGCTGCGGTAGGGATAGTTACTTGGACGCTGTCTATTATTACGTTCGAATGTCTTGTGGACGTAGTTGTCTCTGTCTAGTGTTTGGCGTCGTGGATCTTCGTCGAGGATGAAATCTGGCATTCATGATGGGTTTCGGTGTTTGGCGCTTGCCTAGGCAAAGCGAAGGATGGTGGTATCCGCTGCAGTTATAGCAGTTTGGTTTGTTGCAGAAGACCGATCTGTGGTTAGGGCTAAAGCATTTCCAGCAAGCGTTCAGTGCTTTAAAGCGTGCAATTTTTTTTGTTGTACGGTACGATATCTGTCGCATTGTTCGAATCGGTGAGCTCGACCGCAGCCGGCACAGTAAGAGATGTTGGATTTGTAGGGTTGTGTGTGGAAGACGGACTGTTGTTCTTGGAGCTTATCATTACGGCTATCTATATGCTCTTTGCGCTCAATAATAGTTGTTAAATTTTTAATAAGGTTCTCCATAGTCCACTGTGTGCCATTATCGAATTCTTTACGAGCTATCTCATCTTGAATAGTTGGGGGGGATGTTTCAATTACCATAGTAGTCAGTGGGTACAATCCACCGCTTCTCCTTGTCTTTCTAATGTAGCTATGATATCGCAATATTGATGGTTCCCTGAGCTTCATTGTTTATCTATTGAATCTTGTTTATGCAGAAATGGAAGCTCGATTTTCTATCAACTTTATTGATGACGTTTCGGGCATAGGCTTTTCTTCAGATCGGCTGAAAACTACAACTAACAACATCACAACACGAGTGCAATGATACTAAACAATCAAAACTACCAACCAAGTCCCTATAGCGCGATACTATGCCGCTATTGTTAGGACGGGAAGGGAGGGCGGGGGGACAGTTCTTAGGGATGTCCACTAGAAATGACGGAGAGGGAAGCATATCCTTTATGTAGGCGAGGATAGTGACAGATCTTCATTTTGTCATTGAAGAGCTCCTGCGAAACGTAGTGGACGTGAACATATTCCGTTTTCGAAATCGGTACTACAAGCAGACCAGGGGATTGGCTATGGGAAGTAGATTGGTACCGTCACTGGCGATAATTTTATGGATAGCATTGAGTGTTCAGCATTGTCGACGGGAGTGCTGTATTTTGGTCGATATATCGATGACATATTCATTGTGGGAAGATCACGAACAGCACTGCGGAATACATTTGGGAAACTCAATTCACGGTGCGAGTCCATAAAATAGACACCTGAGGAGCCATCGGAAGATGGCTATTTACCTTTTCTGAACAAGAAGATCAAGATTTCCGATAGTCACATCAACAGCATGTGGTACAGGAAACCGGCATGGCATCTCACAACATAATTATTCACGCACGAATTTGCCATCCTCACTACATGAAGGTGAACGTCATTCGCCACATGATCACTGCATCAAGCGAGCTGACCACCGTGAACTCCGACGTAGTAGAGACAGAAGTGAGCGAAATATTGCGGCGGAATGGTTATAGGCGACAACAAGATCGTGGCTGGAGACCATGGCGATCACCTCATGGTTCTCCTCTGGTGTTGCCTTTCATCACTGACCCCTTTGCGTTTGATGTTAACCGCGTTGTGAAGCAGTCGGGACTTCCACTAAATTTGATGTTCCGGCCGCCTCCTACATTGCGACGCATTTTGACATCATCACGACCTTATGAGAGTCAGTGTGGAAGATCGAACTGCACGATCTGTACTGACCACGAGGTGTGTCAGCTGAAGTGTGTTATATATAAAGTAGAATGTCTCTCTTGCCATGATATCTATATAGGAGAGACAGGAAGACCTCTTTATAAAAGAATGGAAGAACATATAAGAGCCCTGCGTAGCCCTCAAAGCTATCCAGAGAATCCATTCTCAAGACACCGGACACTCAAGCACGCCCAAGAAGTAGCGCCACAGCTACGAGTCTCCATTGTTCACAGGAACCTCACAGACCCAGTCGAAAGGAAGATAAGGGAAGCAATGGAAATCAAACAGTGCAAACCACCGATCAACAGCAGGGAGGAAATGAAGATGGCAATGAGGTTGATAGCAATGTAAACAATGTGATATGTGAGGAATGGTGACTTACATGACAAAATGAAGATCTGTCACTATCCTTGCCTATATAAAGGATATGCTTCCCTCTGTCACTATCCTTGCCTATATAAAGGATATGCTTCCCTCTCGGTCATTTCTAGTGGGCATCCCTAAGAACTGTCCCCCCGCCCTCCCTTCCCGTCCTAACAGCAGCGGCATATTATCGCGCTATAGGACTTATTTGGTAGTTTAGATTGTTTAGTATCATTGCACTCATGTTGTGATGTTGTTAGTAGTAATTTCCAGCTGATCTGAAGAAGGGCTTATGCCCGAAACGTCATCAATAAAATTAATAGAAAATCGAGCTTCCATTTCTGCATAAACAAGATTCAGTAGCTATGATAGCTTGTACGTCGCTGAGAGTATTGCGCAATGTACGTGGGTCATCGCGACATGGTTTCATTGATTTAAGCTGGCGTATCATCTGAATCGTTATTCTTTTGGGGTCCTCGTATTGATCTCTTAGTTGTTGTATCACCCTTTCATATGCTTCACCTGTGCGTGGGATCATGCGCCGTGATCTTGCTGCGTCTCCCTTGCAGCAGTTCAGCAAAATCGTGAGTTTGCAGAAGCAGTTCAGCAAAATCGTGAGTTTGCAGATGTTAGAGTAAGGCTGTTTATGGACTAGTTCGTCGAAAAGTTCCCAAAAGGATCCAAATTCTGTAGGGTCTAAATGGAATTCCGGTACTTTCAGTTGGCTATTGAGAAGCCCTTGGTCGAGAGTTAGGGACTGTAGTGGACGTGTTAGAATTTCTTGATTGTTAGGTTCTGTATTTTCACTTGTAGTTACCGCTGTATTATTCTGTTCATTGGCGAGTGATTCCTGGCAAAGGAGTTCGGACAGCCTTTTACTTAGGAGCTGGATCATGGTGATGGCAAGAGAAAGGATCGCATCTCCTTCCCTTTCTTCCCAATATTCGTTAAAGGCTTCCTCCGCAGTTTTATCGTCCGTGGTATGAACGTTTTGTAAACCTAGGTCGTAAAGAGCCTCGATCTTGTCGGCTTGGTCGGCTATTTCTTGTTTCAGAGCTTCGATTGAGTTCTTATGGGAAGCGGCAAATTGCTTGAAGTCGGTTATTTGAGCCGGAAAAGTTCATGTAGGACTATAGACCCGCCTCTTTAATTAATTTACCGAGAGCGTTTAATTGGCGAGTCAGTTTTTGTTCAAGACTCTTGAGTGGTATAGGTGTAGACATGAGAGCGTTGTTGCGAGGACTGAGCAGTCAAGACTGATGAGAATGGTAAGGGTGGTGGTCTTATATATGCTGCTGAGGGGGGCGGGGTTTCCTCTTCTTTTTTTTGTTGAGGAACTTTTCCCGTAATTAACCCCTTTTTTTCTCTAGTCGCGTGTTACAAGAGGACGATTTCTCTTGACATTACTTGTCCGCTCAGTGTTTTATTCACAGGAAAAAATATTACAATATAGGAGTTCACACCGATCGTAGTTATTATCAAAATGTGTCTACATAGGGAAACGATAGGGACATAATGCTGAGTTATCGCGGAACATTTGCTGTTCGCGACGATTACGTCTACAATAGAAACACTGTAAATCAGGGGTACATGTAATGACTGAATGATTTGCATCTCTTAAGCAACGTTCGCATTTGTTTCTCTTTCGACTTTCTTATGTGGTTGGTGTTGTGGTTATCCTTTCTTTTTACTACGGTTAATCAGACCGTCGCTCTTCTTCAATTTCGAATATCGCTCTTTTATTGGTTTTTTAGGCTTACTTTTTTCTCTTTTTTTTCCTTCTCTGTTTTTTTCCTTTTCCTCTTTTTTCGATTTTAATTGTGACTGATTTCGTTTGATCCCTTTCCTTTTCTTTTTTCCTTTCCTTTTCCTCGATTTTAATTAAAAATTTATTTTAATTAATTTTATGTGGTTTTTCCAGCGCATCTTTTGTGTTCTTAATTTGGTCCGATGCACCATATTTTGAACTGCATCACGGTTCAATGAGGTTTGGTGGTTCTATGGTAGCAGGCGCTAAGCAACATCTATAGAACTATTTATTTTACTAACACAATAACATGACTGACATAGTAACAACTCCGAACAACTGTGAAGAAGGATTCGTCCACCTGAAACGAGTGGAGGGGAGCTCAAGAAGGGTATAGGTGTTTAGATTATTTGGCAGGTTCGTTGTGCGTTCCGTGATTATTGCTGTCGGCGTTGTGAGGCCTTAGTGGCAGTTCCTTCAGGTGCTTATTTCATTCATTTTACCTCGCCTATCGAGGCTTAAGGTTAGGGCCGTCCTTATGGACGGGTAGATTAAGTTATTTATTGGAGAGCTGGAGGAGCGCCGGTGAAGAGCTGGATGCGACTGCCCCAAGCTCACCGGAGAGCGGCCTTTATACCCATTTTTTGGGGCGGTATTTATACCCAATCTAGTGGGCGGTACAGGCCCCTCCTTATCACCGTGCCGCGGGAAGCCGCTGATGACTCAATGGGCGTCTCGCGTAGGCCAGGGCCGCCGCTGAACCGACCGCCGAGCTTATGTGGGACCTGACGCCGCCAAACCAACTTGAGGGGTCTTCCCAGGAATCATGACGGGGAGTCATGGCAGCTGGGTTGTCACCCGCTACCACATATCCAAGTTTTACCAAACACCCCCTGTTCCGCAAATGATGTGCTATCCGCTGAATTTCTGCCAAGCGATTGAGCACGAGTACTCCCGCATCCTTCTGAGGCTTTTGTCTGATCCAGCTCAACGCAATCTCAGAATCGGTAAAGGCGTAAATCGCATGAATAGCAAGAACCTTCTCTAGCTGGGAAACAACGGCATTGCTCAGGCGCATTGCCAGTGTTATTGCGTTCAGTTCCAGCTTTGGTATTGTGATTTGACCTTTTATTGATGGTAGTTTCGATTTCGCCATCAGTAGGTGGGACGCACGCCTTAGTGGGCAAACAAGGTAGATGCAAGCGGCCATTCCGGTGGTGCTTGCGTCTGCAATGAGACCAACATGACTTCACCTGTTCTCGGAGCGAGAAATCTCGGAAGGCCTTTCTGAAAGCCCTGTGTCTGAGTTCTTATGAGATTCCACTCGTCCACTCTCCCAAGTGATAGGTAGGTGTCCCAATCGTATTGATCCTTCCATAACTGTTGGAGGAACACCTCAGCCCGATGCAGTAAGGGGATCAACCAGCCGAGCGGGTACCGCCGCTATCTCATCGTCACTGTTCGCTTAGTAACTATTGAGCTCTCTGGAAGAGTGCACGATAAACGGCACTCGTCTGTCTTAAGATCCCACTGAATACCTAGAACTTTCAGATATTGACTGTCTGCTTTGTCCGCTCCTGGTATTGCATTCATCACCTCCTGACTATTCGATGCGAACTCTCGCAAGTTCATGCCTAGCTCGTTGAAGATTTTCTTTGATTTATTGTAATATTGTACTGCTTCCTGGTAGGTATTGGAGGTCAGGATGAGGTTATCGACGAAATATTGTCTTTGATCTTCTGGGCTATCGGATGCTCAAGGTACTGATGCAAATGGTATCGTGTTGTTCCTGCCAACAGAAACGGCGAGGACTTGATCCCAAACGTCCGAAGCACTAGAATGTTGCTCTGCTCTGGTGGCTCCTTATGATATCGTAGCCACAAGCACCGTGTAGCATCCCGATCCGCCTCATGAAGTCGAATTTGCAAGAACGCTTTTTCGACATCGAATATCAACGCTATTGCCCCAATCCGGAACCTAAGCAGTAATCCATATAATGACGGTAAGATGACTGGTCCTCGATAGAGGACATCATTGAGCGACGGGCTTCCCTTGTAGTGCGCCGACGCGTCAAAGACAGTCCGTAGTTTGGTTGTGGTTTTTGTGCGGCGTCAATACCGGCTGATGCGGTATGTAGTGGATTTGGTTTTCGTTTATTGCGCCATCCTTATCCACTACCTCCACAACATGCTTCTGCAGCTGATCTTGAGATATGCTATTGTATTGATCGAGCAGTACCTCGTCTTTCCTCAGCGAAGCCCACACATTGACCAATCTCTTGTAGGCTATTGCATAATTGTCTGGTAGGAATGGACATTGATCTTTCCATGGGAGACGAACGTAGTATCCGTCGTTCCTTTTTTCTATTGTTTCCAGGAATTTTTCCCATACCAGTTTGTCTAGTGCTTCTCGAGCTTCTCTCAGAGGACTCGTGAACTGCTCCGTGCCAGCAGCATCCATCGTCCAGTAATTCTCCCAGGCCTTTTGCTCTGTTTCCGATATTGAAGGATCGAAAGCATTTACCGTGTTCACCTGCACGTCCATGGACCAGCAATTGTCCCATTTCTCTACTTCTCTCGCGCATGTTGACACTTGTAGCAGCGCTTCCCCTTCCCTGCTAGAGAGCTCGTTTGGTTTCCCAGACATGACGTATCCCAACTTCGTCGGTAAAAGCATCATTCCTGAGGGAAGGGATATGGGCACTTTATCTGTCCTCAACAGATTCCACACCTGGTCACATCCATCAAAGGCTTGATGACTGTTTTCCGTGCATCGAGATATTGAACGGTAAGCTCAATTGACTGATCACTTTGCGATCCGCATCCGAAATGCATGGTATTGCGAAAGCTCGAGTTAGCACGTCGTGAGTATGCAAGTGGAGCGTATAAGAATTCCCTTCTGCATCCCACGTCTGAACCTGTACAAGCTTGCATATTGTTTGTCGGATATTATGGGATCCGAATGTCTGAACATTCATCCTTTTTTCCTCTATGACGGGCAGATGCAGGTCCGTGGCCAATGAAGCGTCTATGAATGAAACTTCCGCCCCACTGTCCAGTAAGACGTCAACCTTCCGTAGGCAGTTTGTTTTCGGATCGAGAACAGTTATTTCTCCTGCTGGTAGGAGAGAACCACTGTTACCTCGTGTATGAAGAACAGCTTGGAGCTGCAAAACGGGTTCGTTGCCCACGACATCGTTATTGCTAGGTTTCTTCCCAATACTATTGATGACATGGCTAGTATTGACCGCCGCATCGATATCGTTGGGTTTCTCCCCAATGCTATTGATGACATGATGATTATTGACCGGTGTAGCCGCCTTATTGACCTTATGAGTGTTTTCCTTTGGCTTCTTCGCTACCTCCGAGCGTTCCTGCTTCTTCTGCATGTCATTTGACTTTCCACTGACCGAGCTTCGCTACGGTCTCCATGATTTAGAAGATGAGGTACGAAATAAGTTCGAGGACATGGAAGACAGGGTCAAGAGATTCGAACAGGAATGTCAGATTCGCATGGATCAGCTCATCGAGACAGTGGAAGAGAATCGACGTTTACTTGCGCGGATCGCGGAAGAGATTACGGAAGGACTCAAGGAAGTGAGAGCGTCACCCACACGCAAAGGATCGAAGCGGAAGTACGACGAGGAGAGGGACGAACTGTGTGAAAAACGTCGGATATATGCACAGAGACTCCGGGACAGAGAGGAAGAATTAAGGGAGATTGACCGTTTTTTGAGTGAGAACGTGGTCCGAGCACGTCGTTTCGGTGATCGCACAATGAAAACTCACGAGTCAAAAATCGCATGTGTCTTCTGCGATCTGAGCGGCAAGCATTACTCGGATGCGTGCCCAAAGGTCCGCACAGTAGATGAGCGACTGAAAATCCTGGAAGAAGCAAAGAGCTGCACAATCTGTGTTGAGAAACACGGCGGGCTACCATGTGCAAAGGGGGTCGTTTGCTTCTACTGCAAGAGCGCTAGGTCAGGCGCTAACAAGAAGGTAGATCATCACGCAAGCGTATGCCGTCGTCCGGAACAATTTGATGAGGCACAGAAGAGGAGATGGGAAGCCAGAGAGGCCCTGGATATGGCTCGTCGGAAACTGGAGGAATGCGAGGCAGAGATGCGAGCCGACAGCGGCACTTCATCCAGAAAGGATCGAGTCGATTGTGGAACCGCGGACTCGTCAAGGAAGCACTGCTGACCTATTCAGAGAGGCCGGAGTATACTGAATCGATTCAGTATCTTTTTAATTACGATTTCTTCCGAATTTCTAATTACAGAGTTACTTTGCTCTTTGTAGGTTCTTTGACGACACGTCCGCTATCTGATTACGTCAGGATGTTATGGCTGCACTGAATTCCCATTTGTTACTTCGTTATTATTCCCAAGCTTTATGTTCTGTATAAGTGTTATCAGATCGTAGCCAGGCGCTACATCGCACAATGCACGACTTCACCGGCTTAAAAGCTGCACTGTGAGCGATCGTCACTCACTTTTCATTTCTTCTTCTTGCCGTTAATGTGTCATTTGTGTATTTTATTTCTTTGTATGTTGTAGGATTCTAGGTAACCTTCCCATTTTTAGGATTGTTGGTTTTGCACTATTAGATATTGTGGCAATAAGTCCGCACTATAACTTTCTTGCACAAGTATCGGAAGCACGAAAACGGCCGTTAGCAGGTAATCACTCATTAGTTATTCTCTATCCTTTGCTTGTGTATTCATATATGTAGTTATACGCGTTTGTATCATATTTTGAATATTTGAATGAAGTTTAATTACCCAAGTTTGAGGTCGAATACGAAGTCCCGCGTGGCATCACCGATATACCGATATATATCCATATATATATACTTGGCCTATTCGACTTCACTGTTGACTGAAACAACACGAGCTACGATGAACCGCTTTGCAACAGAAGCACGGACGACGTTTGCACTGCGTAGTCCTATGTTCGGACGATGCGCATAGGAGACACAACTTGTTCTGTCTCAAGTATTGAGACCGCGATTGGGGAGTTGTATACACCGTGCATAGAAATGCCGGGTGTGCTCCCTGACAGTACATGCATTTGCCGGGAGCGGTATTCTTGGACACGGAAATGGGTGTCTTGGAAGACGGGGCATAACGTGAGTTCTGTGGCTTAGCTATCTTTTCCCCCACGTATGACGAACACATCTCTTCAGTATAGATGTAGTCATCCAGATATTGAAACACCTCTTTCATCTTGAAAGAAGTATCTGTGTTAGGCTCTGCTTTCTGGCAATGGTCTTACCCATCACTTTCTCGGGGAATTTTGACAGGACTCTCTTCCTTAACCAAGAGCTGTCAATATTTTCCCCTTTTAGCGTCATCTGCGTGATGATTACTCGAATCTCTTCAAGAAGGGAACGCTGGTCCTTTATTGACTGACTACGTGAAGCGCATTTTTCCAGTCGATCTACGAGCTGATTTATCAGTAGTTCCTGTTGTAGACCTTCCCGGTGAATGAGGATGATCTTATTTAGTGCACACTTTGGTATCGTTTGACCTTTACAGCCTGTGATTTGATCGTGCCTATAGGTTGTTTGACTAAGATTTGACCAGGCCTTCAGGGTATATAGACCCGCCATGACTCTAATACTCAGTTCACTTGTTCGTTCAACTAATAAACGACTTCTACATCGTCTCGCTCTCCTGCACTCCACAACAGTTCCTTATTGCTATACTTTTCGAGCAAGACTTCCACCGCCTTATCGTAGTTTCCCTTAGACAACTGGAATCTTTTTATTGATTCCCTCGCCTGCCCTTTCAACGAGCCGAGCAAATAATTGAATTTGACCATTTCTGGGAGATCCTGCGAATGTATATTGTTATTGTACAATTCCCAGAAATTTTCAAACTCCCACAGTTTTCCACTGAAGGTGGGAATGGGCAGGGTTGGTAGTTCCAAAGGTCTCACAAGAGTGAGACTCCTGCGCTCCTTACGAACCCCATCCGTTGTTACTGAAGTCGACCGCATTCCCCTCGCTCTGATAGATAATTGGAGCTGGGCTTGCAACAGTATGTGGAGTTCGAAAGCCCTCGCTATTGCTGACTCAGCTTTCGCTGCGTACTCCTCGTACTCTTCGATTTCCTCATTGGGACAGCCCTTTTGTTTATCGAGTATTGACGCGTAGTCACTCAGTTGTTTTTCCAGTTTTGCTGTTGCGCAAGTTATTGCGGTGACCCCGTCCTCTAATCTACTACTAATATCCCTTAAGGTTTCTTGCGTCGCAGAGTCGTCCCAGGAGAGCTCGAGCAAGTTTTCTCCCTTCAGCTTAGCAACCACTTGCTCAAGCTTGGTGGTGAATATTGTTATCAAACGTTTTTGAGACCCAATTTGACTCATATTGTCCTATATTGAACCAGCGGGGAAAAAGACTATTGTAAAAAATAGCAAACTTCGAACCGAAAGGAGAAGGAAGAAAGAAAAACACGAAGAAATTCCAATTGAAACGGGAAGGAAAAAAATTCCGACCTTGTTCAGCAGATTGCCGATACACCAATTTGTAGTGTATATTGAAGCTGCGGAAAGAATGCTCATCTGTGAGACAAACCCGAGGATTTCCTTAACTTCAATATTGCACTAATGCTCGCCTATCAGTGAGAAAAAAATGACTCACTGGCCACGCGGTGTTCTCTTAGTTATTGATAGATATTGACACTGTTGAATATTGCAGATTCTGCGATGTAGATTATTGATGCTGGAACAGAATAGTATAAGAATCTATATTTATTGAATAACGGTCCAGATCTACCCTCAGATAATATCCGACAGATTCTACCACTTGGTGCAGAAAGAGTCACCGATAGTAGGCAGCAAATCTGCAAGAATATGGTTATTGACCAGTCGACTATTGATTAGTAGCAGAAATACCTCCCTGCGGTTGAAGGGGTCGAAGATCTGGCAATTTCGCCGTCACCAAGCAAGTCGCCGCTTGAAAGGATCGAAGAGATGGCGGACGTCGCCTGAAGTCGCAGGGCAAGTATTGAGAGTATTGAAGCCAATCGAAGAGCCGAAGCCGAAGCCGAAGCAGCCAGAAGAGCCGGAAGCCCCGCCAGAGCTCGCGGCGTGGTTATATACAGGAGCGGATGAGTCATTAGCTTAGAACTATGCGCACAAAAGAACTATGGAAACATTCCTCAAGATCAGCTCGAAGATAGAGGAATGAAGCAAGAACTGCAATCAATACTTGATCCTGCTTACACACTTAAATAGAAAAACTCTTTCTAACCGTATACAGTGCTCTGCATAATTATACAGCCACCTACAAATTGTCCAAAAACTCTGTTCGCAGAGTGATTCAGAAAAAGTCTCTAAGTGAAAGATGTAGCCAGTGTGGACGCGCATTCGCGCATCCATACCAAATTTTAGCCAAGAAATATAGAAGATTCTTTTCTTAACTTGTTTCGAAAATGGCGCGTATACCATTCTGCAAAATTATACAGCCACTGAACAGATTGACGTATTCGTCAACCGAGAAACAACGAAAAAGAGAAAAATGCTGATTTTGCGATCAGTTGGTCCTCCATTGCTTCGAATAGCCACAAATTTTGATGATATAGGTCGATATAAAGATTTTCAGAATGTTTCTAGGCCACATGCTGCCACGCTTCGATGACAACGTCTTTGTACTCCCTGACACCTTCCAACCGGTCTGAATTCTTTTCCCCGTGAAACCCCAGATAATCTTCCATCATGTAAAGATCGGAGCCGTTCGTTACCCGGGTCAGAAAGTCCATTAGGTCACGGCTTCACCACGATCGAGTGTTCCAGTTGACATGGGATGGTCCATTAACTTACATAAAAACAAGATTGCGGTGAAAATTTCGAGACCCATGACAGGAGAAGGGTACAAAACAAACAAACACAAACAACAACAACACAAACATAACAAACAAAAATTCGAATGATTACTTGATCCCACACCATGACAAATTGTCCGAAAATTTCCTCAAGTTTATACACCTTTCCCCTTTGGTTTTTTCTCCAGATTGTTCTGTCTGATGAAAAAAGGTTTCGGCTACGAGGTCCCCGACGGCTACCGGCGCTATCGCACAAGGGACTAACTTAAGTTTTCAAGAAGAACTTCAAAGAAGGAGGTGTCAGGGTGTGGGATCAAATAATCATTCAAATTTTTGTTTCGTTCTCGAAAGGATGAACCATTCGATTACCGAGCCTTTGTGTGCCGTACCCTTCTCCTGTAATGCGTCTCGAAATCTTCACCGAAATCTTGTTTTCATGTAAGTTAATGGACCATCCCATGTCAACTGGAACACTCGATCATGGTGAAGCCGTCACCGGAAGGATCTTCTGACCCGGATAACGAACCGCTCCGATCTTTACATGATGAAACATTATCTGGGGTTTCATGGGGAAAAGGATTCAGACCGATTGGAAGGATTCTGGGAGTTTAAAGACCTTGTCATAGAAGCGTGGCAGCATGTGGTCTAAAAACATCCTGAAAATCTTTATATGGACCTATATCATCAAAATTTGTGGCCATTCGGAGCAACAGAGGACCAACTGATCGCAAAATCAGCATTTTTCTCTTTTTCGTTGTTTCTCGCTTGACGAGTGCGTCAACCTGTTCAGTGGCTGTATAATTTTGCAGAACGGTATAAGCGCCATTTTCGAAACAAATTAAGGAAAGAATCTTCTATGTTTCTTGGCTAAAATTTGGCATGGATGCGCGAATGCGCGTCCACACTGGCTACATCTTTCACTTGGAGACTTTTTTTGAATCACCTAGCGAGCAGAGTTTTTGGACAATTTATAGGTGGCTGTATAATTATGCAGAGCACTGTATTTACAAAGTAGCAGTTTGCTACAACCCTTGTCCATGGTCGTAAAACTCCACGTGAAGTCAGAATAGAAGTGTCACATACACTTGGTAGAGCAGGAAAGTCCTTTCGAATCTGTAAAACAAAGCTAAATAAACTTTAGAAAAAAGGCTCAGTTCAGGTAAAATCCTCGTGTCTCGAGAAAAGCAATTAGGCCGCGGGTTTCATGAAAATGAAATACAATACCGCCACGTTCTCTGATAAATATCCACCGGCCGAGGTTAATCACCTGCAAACGGTCGTAAAGTCAAAGCTTCCGCTAAAATGAGGAAATGGGAAAGGTGGAGAGAGTCGGATTCGTCCCACAATCAGTGAGCGAGGTTGTTCATGCATGATTCTTCCACCACCGTACCGATTAATCAGGAAATGTATGCGGTATTGTATGTAAGGTTTGAAGGAAAACCCAGGATTTTTTTTGAGTGGGCTAAAACGTTGATATGGAATACGTCACTGAGTCAGCTCTCACAGGTTAGTATGTCTCATAGGAGTTCTGAAATAACACCTGCTTTCCATATCTCGTTCCCTTCACTACTGGATTCTCGTCCTTATCTTATCTTGTCGCATAAAAAACAGGCTCTATTCGTCATGCTGTTGCCACCGTCATCGCCAGTATTTACATATGGTGCGAGGAGGCCTGGGCTGCTGGTGGAGTGCGGCTGACTTTTCAGCTCTGCACGCTTCAGAAAATACTCAAGCCTCGATAAGATACAGCGTACGTGGGTGTGGGTAGAACTATCTGACCACGATGAGAGCTGTAGTATCCAGTAATCGTGGAATGTTCCATATGTGATTAACGGCTTGGTCATTTCCTGTTGACGGGACGCAGCAATCCGCCAGTTTGGAAATAAGCCCCGTTTTAATACGCTCAGACAACGAACACATCCTCTTGCATTCATACCCATTTCTCTTAAAGTCACACCGCGCGATAATCAAAGTGGTCCTTACCTTCTCAGGGCAGGTAGACCCTTGGATGATCCACCTTTTTTGCGGCGCCACGGCTCGCCCCCGCCGCGCACGGCCTGGTCGACCTCTGCCGAGTTGAGTCCACCGAGCCGAATCCCGGCTTAGACGAGAGGAAAACTCGCGATAAGACAAGGTAAGGCAGCGATATCAATAGCGAAGGTAGCTTCAATATGGAAGAACAGGTGATATCGTAGCATTTTGCGCGATAACATCGAGCAAAAACTCATTTCCAGTCTCCCATACTCATACAAGACCGATGGCAGGGAGCTCCATTTTCGGTAGTTGTGAAGGGTTTTGATTCATTTTTCTGCACTAGTGAGTAAGCCAGGGTCACTACATCCTGTGACACGCGCGATAGCTCCCATAATTTTTCGCGAGGTGTGCCTTCAAACGATATGTGACATGCTAGAACAGCTTTTTATTTTTCGAAAAAATTTTCTACTTGAAAAAACGAAATTGCTAGCGGATGTCTGCAAAATCTTGAGCCGAAGTCTTTTCGTCAGCAGCAGAACAATGTTTTGAGGAATTGCTTTAGGCAGCAAAAGGGAAACCCAATGGAAATCGGACAACTTTTAAGCCCGAAAGACTGGATCCTCGTATAAATGGGATCGGTATGCCGATATCAGTCTAAAAGAGCTGTACGTGCCTGTGGCATCGTAATGCCTGCCGCCTGCTGAATTCACACTCGTCTACGAGGCGTGTCGAATCCCCAGAGGAAAAGACGGTAAAGAAGGCAAGCTTCACTGAATTTGTAACATTGGTCGCTTCATGGTTTTGTCAACGCTGTGTTTTGTTTCATTACCCATTTGCGACTCATTTTTCGATTTCAACGTGGTAACATTCACAGTAGTATCAGAACTGGCTTCAAGGTGCATCGGCTCACTGGTGCACACCTTTACAAATTTCCTAATCTACTCGTTTACTCACCCACCTTTCAACAGCGCCAGGCACAACTGGAATTATTCTGCCCTCGACAATTTTTGTTTTGAACTTTTATTTTACCTCGAGGCTACTTCCGTACCACAGAACGAAGGGAAAAGAAGCATGAGAGCATTCCTTTCGCATTCCAGAGGTACACAGTCCTGAGCGTAGCTTGCCTTCCATGTCAATCTCGCCGTTGCTGTAGCTGATGAACCAGCGGCGCGCGGTGTCGTGGCTCCATATCCCTTGCCCAAAGCAGCGTTGATGGAGTCGCAAGCTTCCATCGCTTTGCCACCGCGAGACACTCACAGTAGATGACACCGCGTGTTGGGTGGGTAACGACCACGGGCACTGTAGCTATCTCCACGGAATCTGGTGGGTCAATATATATTTTATTAGAAAGCTTAGAGATCCTTCTACCATATTCCTGAACCGCCTAGATCTGCCTCTAAGTAAACAAGAGTTCTTTATTTGTTTGGAAAAATTCTACAAGACTTTTGGGACAACCTAATACATAGTATTCTTATTGCTCAAATGTCGATAGAGATGTGGATGGCAGCATGATGTCTACGGTGCAGACTATTTGTGTAGCATAACCTCTTTCACTCCCTTGAAAATCTGTGAACGCGCGGATATCGCACCTATACAACTTCTACCACCCATTTGTCAAGATTCAGCGATTGCGTTCTATCAAAAACTGCTTTTCAAGTATTTAACAGTATCAACAACGATTTTACACTGTGAAAAGGTTGACGTTTCCAGTCCCAATGAATGTAACAGGGGCTGTGAAGGGCATTTTTTCGGAGAAAGTGATGCGTTTCTACTTGTCGAGTTGGAGCCATGCAGTGCTCTGAGATTTTTTTTCGAAATTAGGTCGAAGTCTAGATTTCACTCGAAACTTGCCCTAGGAGGTGATCCAATCAGCAGATGTCAAAAACATCATATTGGCTATATGCTCCCAAAATTGCGATGTAACAGTATTATTTAATCAGGAAACCTGCATAAACTCCACTTATTGTATCGCCTGGCACATTCCGAATACATCTTCGAGGTCAGAGCTCAGAAGTTCAACGAAAGTTTGTTTCACCGCAGATGGTCACTTAGGCTTAAGATCCCTTCCTCGTGAGTACACTGCTCGTAATTAGTCGTGCTCGAAAAACCCATCGAATGCTCAAGGCTCTCGACGGTACCAGGAATCTTCAGAGTGCGAAGAATCTTCAATAAGTAAAGAACTGAAACTCAAAACATGCCACTGGAGAATTCCCACTTGCAGTTGTCTGCTTTCTTATTAGTTTTTTGTTTTGAGGAATATGTAGTTGCCGTACTTCTATTTTCACTACACAACCACCCTCATGCGTGTTCGTCGACAGATGATTCAGAATTGATATGATGGAATGACATTCAACCTTCGTCGTTCTGAGTCATGTTTGTCCCTTCTTCCTCTTCCTTGGCCAGTCCTCCCACCGTCCAGCAAACACTTATGCTTGCCGCCATTCACCAAACTCCGCAATGGCTTTCATACGCTCCTCGTAAAATCACCCCTTTCTCGTAAACATATGTGAAGCTAGGCGTTTTATGCCCTTACCAACTGATAGAAGTTTTACTTTTTTTGGAAGAATTTTCTTATAGAGCAAAGACGGGCAGCGGTACAGAGCGCCACCGTGCGCTTCTCCGTGACCACATCCCAGATCGAATCTCGTTCAATCGCATCGAAGAAGAACTCGAAGAAGCTCTGTTTCTTTGACATCGATCAGTTGGTACCAGACCCGTCTTTTGGGACATGAGCACTTATACATAACCCAGCCACGTGATTCTTTGTACGGACCAGATACGTGTGCAAACCGTTATTGTTTTGCATAGGAAAAGTGCACCATGTATCCCTTTAGACCTCCTTAATGATTAGTCGATTATTTCATAGAAGAAAAACAAATGAAGCGTTGGTAGATAATAATAAGATCACCGGTCACCTGTCTTTCCGTTGTTCATCAAAAGTCATAAGAGAGCGCCAGCAATGTGTCCATTCCACCCGGTCTCGAGCCAGTGTAGTTCAACAAACTCTTCTGACTCCAAGAATGCGCATCATTTCATTCTTCTCGTACTGTGAGCAAGAAGACTGGCCCTTCCGTAATCTGAATGTCGGGTCGGTGGACGTGCATGCATTTGTTTGACGCCCCGAGCTATCCGTTCGGTTACCATTCTAATCCAGTCAGGGAGACTGAAGTATTAGTGAAAGAATCGGGAATCAGATGAAATGTACACATTGCCTCGTATCCGCGACTCCGCCTAATGGGGGTGCGTACCCTTATGTCAGTATTTCGCACCGCGGTATGTCGCAAGCGAAGTAATGCGGCCAGCTAACGGCGTCATGTTGTTGAGTCCCGCAGCGATTACAGAAGCTGCGTATCGCTCCCCTAGCATAACCGTGTAGTCGTTCTAAGACCCAACTACCGCGACGCGCATAGCTTGCACACCCTGTGTCGCACGCCGCTGGCCGTCGTGCGAAATCCTGAAATAAGGGTACACACCCCGCCCAGTGTGCACAATTCATCTGAATCTCGAATTTTTTGATAAGTACTTCAGCTTTCCTGATCGTAGGTAATCGACGGTGATGGAATTCCGTTTTTCCTCTACAATTGCGTGTATCGAGGTTCATCATTTTCTCAATAGCCGGCTGCATGACCGTGACCGTATGTTCGCGTATAGTCCAAGTCTCTGAAGAATAGTGAGGACAGAAAGGTGAACAGACTGATGTTCTTCATCTTCGTCATTATTTCCTCGATGGCCTCAAATGTACCCAAGCCGCCCTTTTCCTCCTGCTCAGCTCTGGTGCTAAGTCGGTCATCGTACTTACTTCCCGAACTAGGTACACACTGGAGGTTTCAGTGATGTTCGTTCCATTGATCGTAAATGGGGCAACAGGTACCAATCCGTCCCTCATGGACATCGTCTTTGTTGGCTTCAGCTGTGAACCATCCTTTCCACACTTGCACTGAGCATTGGAGAAATTATTCGCTCTGCTTGCTCGATTATTAGCGTGAAGAGCTCGATGTCGTCCGCGAAGCTAGGATGATTTGAATACCGGCGTCGACCCTTAACTCCCATGCAGATGGTATACCTTGCCGATTATCTTTCCTCACGTCGATGGGACACCTCTGCAGAATGGTGGAATCCTGGCAGTGAAATTGCTGTGGTGATCACGAAATATCCTTAGATACTGTGTACCGTGGTTTTTAAGGGCTTCAGGTACCGCTTCTGTCTTCTGACTGAGACGGAAGTGTTTTCAAATAGACGAACGCGAAACCTAGCGGCATCTTGTACTTTCGAGATACTTCGATGACCCTGCTGTATATTTCATCTAATCTTCTGTCAATCTGAAATGACTCGAGTGAAGAACTCCTGGACTTAAGATATCTGACATACTGGGCGTTAGTTGCACTGTCATGCAGGTCTCCCTTCCTGAGCAGCAACACAGTAGTACCGGTTTTCGTGAAGTAGGCACCTAGTGTTCTCACAGGTAGTGTGTGAAGAGCCTGCCCAGCTTTTTGACGACGACTGCGTCAGGTTTTCTGGTCTGATCTTGGACAGTTGGACTTTCTATTATATGTTCCTTCAGAATATAGCACAACTGATGCATCTGAATCATGAAGGATGAATCTATAAAATGCTTCATGGTCTCATGCTCCATTGCAATATAAACAGCATCATAGTACAGTGAGTATGAAACTTTTGATTGGACTAGCCAAAAGTGATTCAAAGTGATTCAGAAAAATGTACAAATCGGGAAACAAAATGGTTCCGGTTGCGAGATTCGCTGCTATGGGCATGTCCAGAAAAGTTTTGCTTCATTTAGGAATGGAGGATGTGATGAATATTCCAGGTTGGGGTCTACTAAGCATTTGATGAAACAAAGTAAAGCATCAAATGTTCGGCATTGATCGGTCTTGTTTCGAGAGTCGTCATTCCTGTTATTCTCGTTCAAAGTCGTAGTGCATTCGGATGTTTGAGGTGTTTTGGCCCGTACAGTTACTTACGGAGGCCAGCTCATCCAGCCAGCTGAGCGGAAGTGCTGGTCAGTGCTTTTCCACCTGGACATGTCTAGTAAAAACCTATCAGTCCAGGAGGGATGGAGGGCTTGCTTGGCTTGGGCTGACATTGATCCAGGTTACCCTCTTCCCTATGCTGACTAGCCCTACCTGGGGCGGAGTCGCTGCACTACCGCTCGTTATAATGCATCTGGGAATATATAAATATTAACTTCACCGTCACTCTTATATCTGATATTGAAATCAAAATATTCGGTTTTTCGTTCGTCCCAGGAATCAATATTGTACTGTGCATGTTTCGAGAATAGCCAGCCATGTGTTTGTTTGGACATGACGTTTCCACACGTTTTATGAGTAGGAGAGACTAGCATTCGATCAATACAAACGCTTCTCCAAAAAGTTCAGAAGGAACGATGCTTTCGAGTTCTCTGATGTCGTCAAGGCTGCGCTTCGCCACTTAGTTTCAATCAAAAATGAAACATATCAAGAAGATTTCGCTAATGTGGTTAGCCATGCACTGATTAACCAAAGAGTCTCCTCGGGCTCCTCCTTGATATATAATTCAGAATGAAAAAACACTCGTGAATTCGAAAGGGAACCTCCATCCAATACCAAGCGTAGATTGATTGTTCCATGTACATATATGGTATTTAGAAAGATTATTGGTGCATTTGGATGCTACGATCAATTTGGACCACCAAACGCTGATAAAGTACAGTATTTTTTACAATTTATCGCATAGGCATGGATTGTATCTCAGCAGGGATCAACTGCGTGGCCTTAAACGTGGAAACATGAGCATCTCAGCCACTCTCCTATCCTTCTTGTCAGGGTCAACCCCAGTGTCTACGAAAATAATTGGGAAATTCTACTCTCTCCCTTCCTTCTTCCCCTCAGAGGCGACGTTGACGCCAGCTATACCGATACTAGGGGTGTTTTTCTAAAAATAAGTCTTTACACAGGTCGTCTATTGATATGATAGTATGAGGTCCAGACTTGCTTGAAGACAGTGTTAAGGGTAATATGGGTGATGAGAATCTCTGTGGAGTCATTCACTCGAAAACTACGGGTTTGGAAAGCCTATTTGCGGCGAAATACCCCACGAAGGGTGTGCCCCCGAGCTGTGGCAGAGGCGGCATTTTCTGCTCGAGCCGCCTTACTGTGCTCGGTCCGCCTCCTAGCGACTGGTTGGCTGGGGTGGCAATAGAAGTTACCGCGGCCCGCTTTCTCAGTTTTGGCTTGAAGCGCGCTCCAAAAAAGGGATGGTTACTCATTCTCGAACATCTCTTCGTGTTTACAACATGGCAACACGCCAATGGAACACTCGTCCGGACCACCCGTTTCTTCACGGTAATGCTCCACATCGAGGATCAACGGTGGGGAGGGGTCCTATTTCTCGGGTTTTTGGCCATTTCCATCCGGTTTTTCTTCACTATCCTGTTACTAGGCATCTCAACTTTCACATTCACTACTTATTTTACTTTTCTGCCGAATTTCCCCAAACACTGCCTTTAAAAAGGGGCGTTTGCTGGTAAATTGTCGAATATTTCTCCAGAATACTACGATCTGCTTCCCAAGTCTTCTTGGAGACTCCTTGATCCATGCTTGGCCCTGATGAAAGCCTTCCACCATTTCAATGCCTAATGATCAAATTTAGCTTCTACCAACATCATTACCCACAGCTGGCAACGCGACTATTCTGTCACTTCAAACAACTGCTCTCGTTTATCACCGAATAGGCACGATATATTGAAAATCAATCTCCTTGCTTGGAATGCTCCAGTGCCCTTTTCTCTTGAACATTTCACATCGTTACAGAACAGGAATCTCTGTTTGAGATAACATTTTTCTGGCCCCAGGCGTGTGGGTGATTCCCACAAACCCGTAGAGCGTCCATGTTTGTGTTCGTGGCATCGTGGGCATTCAAGTACCGAGACGAGAGTAACACTTTCACAACACGACTCACCCTCGTGTGTCACCTTATATCGTTTCGATTTTGTTGTTTGCTTTTTTGGTTATACATAGACGAAGCGGCTTTGCACGCGGCGCTCATTCTATAGTTACGAGAATGTTTTTGGAATACGCAATGTTTAGTGTTTTATTTCAAAATTAATTCACTTTAATATCTCAATGATCATTATTCCGATCTCATGTTCTAATTTCACCTGTCCGGAAGTATAAAAACGTCATGTCGTGTTCTGCTCGCCATTGTTGTTTCCACTATAGCTCCCTTAATGAGACTCAGAATTGCACGTGCACTTATCAAACCCACCACAACCATTTATGAGACCTTTAGCCAAGTAGCGAAGCGCAGACCGACCGTTTTCCAGTTGGGCATGACGGATATCAAATTTTGGTAAAATATTGACTACATGATACCAGTTCATTGGATCCGAAGAAGGGCATTGATCCGCTCTATTTTTAGCGGAACTCCTAAAAGCCCTTAAATTCCCATAGAAGTAAGTGTTCTGTTTCGTAGATCAATTTTCCAAGGATGTTTCCCTGGAGTGACGTGCAAGTGTTTCGAAATTTCTCTGACAGGTCAGGCCACCACGTTGGGTGGTAGGAATTCACCACGAGAACGACGAAATGGACATTCTCTCCAGACTTAAAGGCACACCTCGCGATAAAATGTGAGAGTTATAGCGTGCACTCTGGACATAAAAGCCCTGCTTTACCCACCAGTGAAGAAAAATGAATCAAACTCCCACAACCACCAAAGATAAAGCTCCCTGTATTCAGTCCTCGTACGAGTATTGGAGATTGTAAAAGAGCTTTTGCTCGATGATATCGCTTAAAATGCTACGATTTCATCTGTTCTTCCCTGTTGAAGCTACCTTCACTATTGGAAGCGTTGCCTTATCTTGTCTTATCGCAAGTTTCGTACTCCACAGCTAAGAGCCACGTCGGGAACTTGTTCGTCTAAGCCCAGGTGTGATTCGGCTAGAGGGGCTCAACTCGGCTCGGGTAGAGCGCGCCTACGTCCATTTCCCGACGGCTGGCAGGGCGAGGCCTACGGACTTGGATGAACGTGTATCGACCTCTCTCACCGAGCCACACACTCTCACCCAAGTATGTAGGCCACGCCCCGCCAACCTTCGGGAATTGGACTGTATCGCCGCGAGGATGCACGATCAAGCTGCAACAAGGGTGTAGCCTGAGCACCTATCTAAGGACCTACTTGCCCCAAGAAAGTAAGCCACTAATGTGATTATCGCGTGGTGTGCCTTTAAGCTGAATATTACAGATATTGGGTTACAGTAACTAGTTCCCATCTACTCTGTACATTTTACTTGCCCAGTTATTCATATTATATACATCCAACTATACTGAACTTTTGATTTCACAAACCTATATGTTTATCCTTCTCCCTCCCTCTTTAACATAGGTACAGCTACGTAGCTACGATCTTGAAATCAGTAGCAAAGTAATTGTTTGGCGCGGCAAACCCACTAATGGGCAACCTTACCTCCCACACCCCCCCCCCCACCACCCGTCGTAACCCTCGCCACACACTCGCAGCCCTACTATGCCTATTCTACTATTTAGCATGAGTGCAGTATCGCTTTTGCTTAACCTTCTGCCCCTTTCTCCCTCTCTCAGCCGTTTTTGGATGCATCACAAACTGCGTCGAAAAAAGAAGAAAAAGTATCGCTCATTCCTTGGTTCCGTTGCGTTTGTTTTGTTTCGTCAGCGGAGGCTGTGCACAATTTGTCAAAGATCGCCACTGCATTTTAGAAGGAGCCTTTCTTTGTACCGTCCCGTCTTGGTGTAGCATATGCGTACTGCATTCTGATCGCGCTCACTGCCAGTTAAAGACAGTGATAGGGGTAATGTTGGTAATGGTAATTCTAAAGGGGGTTAGGCAAATGAAAGCTAAGAGCTAAAAGGACTATATGTGGCGAAATTTCTGATGAGAAAGAGTGCCGCTGGGCACTATAGGAGCCGCCCTCTTTAACGGTTGCCACTTGTTTCACGGCAGCCCGCCTCTTTTTTTTTCAGGGCAACCCGCCCCTCTTGAGAATATGTATACGGCGAAGCGAGAGTATTATTTCTCGGGTCCTTGACCGTTTCATTCCTTTTCTTTTCTTTCTCCCGTATTACATTTCTTCACTCCCGTATTACTGGCACCTCGACCTTCATATTTGATGCTCCTTCCATATTCGGCCCGAATACCCCTATCACTGCCTTTAAGAACAGGCAAAATAGTTAAGATGAAAATAGCGGTTCAACCGGTTGATTGTCAATCTGTTTTCGTTAATCGGCATTGCAAAAATTTCCCTCCTACATCATATCATATCAATAATTCCGTTTAATGCTTGATTCTCAATCACTGCGGAACCCGTTTGTATAGGTCGTTGTTTTTGATAGTTTTTTTCAGCTTTTTTTCCGAGCGGTGGTGAATGTTTTGTGTTGAGTTATGTTGCTTTGTTTTGCGTTGTATATCAAAGCAATGCTAAACTTCAAGTAGACCCTCTGCAAATATCACCACATACCACCATGGTGCAGTCACTCGCCGAGCATTACGTTCATTGTTATTTCACAAGTTTTTGTTGACTTTCCTTTCACGAGTAGCCACGATTATTGTCGGATGCTCGGAATAGCACCTACACATTTGGAACACATCTTTTGCAAGTGCGGCTAACGCTGGGTGTGTATCCTTACACAAGGATTTTGCAACCAGCATGGAGCATGCAACGCGATGTGCGCATGTGATCTACGGGCATAGGATTTGAAGGCCTGCAAAGCAACTACATACGGCGCCCTATTACCCTACTATTACTATTGTGCATCCGCTTTACTCATGTTTTCTAATCATATTTGCTAAAATCTCAAACCCATACAGGATATGCTTTTTTGTGCTCTGCGAATATTTAAAGGCACCAGTAGGAGTGAGGGAAAACTGAAATCTGGAAGTACATATTCTATGAAGAGGAATTCTACTATCCTACTTCAGAAGAGGTCATATGTGGCGAAAACCGCATTGAAAAAACGCGCTTGGGGTCTTATGACGACCCCGCAGCACAGTATACCGTCCTGCGGTCCTGCGGCCGGACGAGCCGCTTGGGAGGGGCGGGAGGGCGATCGCGGCCGGCTGATTCAACATCTTGCCTGTCTGCAGTCCACCCCGGCTAGTGACGCAGAGGAACGGGAGAGAGAAGGAGGATTTTTGGGTTCCTACTCTTCGGTTTTTCGCACTTTTATGTCATTCTGTATCTACCCTTATATTGCTGAGTACCTCTACTTACATAATCCCTCAGTTTCCAAGTTTACCCCTCCCGGTGTCCTTAAGCCATGAACACACTTTGTCCATTTGATTTTTGAAACAATAAGACAAAGTATGCATGATGCGATGTGCAAACATCCGCATTTTGGGCACTGGTAATGTTGAATGAAAAGGCGCCATTTCTGCATAAATGGCCCGCTGAGCGTGTGCAGCCCAAGTGTTTCCAACCTCGATAAACATCACAAGAAAAAAGTAGAACGGCATGACGTAGGTAGCCGTACAGTTGACTCGGAAGGGGCGTTTCAGGCGTCGAATTACAGCGGCTCGCTGAATAATATGAAGCACTACAGATAAGCGAGAAGGCAGTGGCAGACATCTGATTACTGAACGAATGGAATCCATTCTCCCGAGTGCAGTTTTGCTTTCTGTACTGAGAACTACTGCAGCTATGTATGGTTGTCCGGGTAGTGGTATACTGTCAGGCGTTCTCGGAGGCATTGGTGGTGGATACGGTGGATATGGGTGAGTGACCCTACACTTCATCAGTGTTGTAATACTGCCAGGCTGCTTTCAGATATGGCAGGTGTGGACCAGATACGATTTTCTATCATTGGACTTGCTGTGACTACAATGTCTATGACTGCTGTATCCAGCTGGAAACTTGGGTGATGTTAGTTACATCTTTCAACCGTTCCAATGCATTTTGGCCTCTTTTAAGGCACTTTGCACGATAACGTGACCATAGCTGACCATTAACTTCGAGCAATGGACGTGTATACAGCGACGATTACCAAATTAAAATTGCAAGAGATTTAACGGTCATACGACTAGTATCATCTGAGGCATGCAACGTTGATGTGACACGTTCACTTGGGGACGAGGCTACTCACGAAGCGGCTCCGTCTACTTTTTTGGAGCTCAAATAAGAAGATTCTAGTACGCGCTTCCTGCGAAAACGCCACAGATCCACATCTCTGACAGTACTTCTTTCTGCCCCACGATTGCCATAATCGCGTGGTCAAATTTCATTGTTTACCACCTTTAAGACTTTTCTGTGCATACAGTCAACACGTTCTTTACAGTGTATTGATCGTCATCATTTGTATCGGAATTCTGCTCTGTATTTGCGGCTGCATAGGTGCATGCATTTGGAGCTACAGCCGAAACAACTGAAGCAAATGGAGACGCTGAAATTCGACTAGCCACACCACTGCCTTCTGCTAGTGACTGCCAACACAAGAATCTGAAATGTGCATTTGCTGTACTTGATGTGCCTCGACCTTCATTACTCTTGAATTCGATTGATGTTCAATTAACCAGTAACAAAACGTTCCTTGGTTTTCTTGTTATTCGTTAGTTTCACTGCTGCCACATAACCTCTGATGTTAATGTGATACTTTTTGTCCAGCTACTGTATAAATGTATGAGATAATGAATTTCCGGAATGAAACCGAAAAATGTCGACGAAATCGTTGCGTGTCATAAGATTCATTGGCGCTAATCGACTATCACTGCCCCAGACCACTGTCGTGGCATCGAGGAAAATTTTCTAAAAAATACTACCCCCTCCCCCTGAAGAGGCTCTATACGACCCCCTTTTACAGGTACCGCTACTTCTGTGGTTCTACCCAGCCAGTGCGATTTACCAAGGAAATTAAGAGCCTATGGTAAAAAAAAAACAATGAGGCCAAACTCCTGACAAAATGAGAGAAATAAGATCTTAGCAAAACTCAGTACTCATATTGCATAACAGAAGTGTCCATGATAAGCGCCTTACAAATTCAACACTTTCCAAAACGAAAGCGTTGGTATTGTGGTCGTCTTCTGATGACAAAGGAGAAGGCCTAAAAGTCATGCAAGTTATGCGGCACGGATAAGGGATGCGAAAACAAGAATAGAAAAGTTGAAAGTAAGAAAAGCTAAATAGGAGCCATGTAATACGCTCCATTGCATTTCATCTGATCGCCACGTCGCCACCACAATAGCGACGCGGCGTTCAGATGTGATGCGGTATCTTCTCCATACTAAATTTGGATATTTTCTGAATTCTTGAAACTTAACTTAGACTCCACCTTCCGGAGAACAGTAAACTGTTTTTTTGATAACTTCCTTAGACCGATATATTTGTCGCTTGATTTCCCTAATGGTTGCATAGTTCTCGATATGGGTATCCAGTCGAGGAAATTTTTGGAAATTTTTGAAGTGTCTCACTTTAAATGATCGTAACTTCCATCGCACTTAACCATATGGACGCGGTCCTGTTGTCCGGGGTATGTGAAGTTGCCGCTTTCAGATGAGTGCCATGTCATATCTCCAAAATGAAAGAAGTTATTCTCAGGGAAGCCAATCGAGAAAATTTTTTTATCGAAGGAAATCCTCCCACGATTTTTGGAAGGGATTAACCCATTGTGCCTGGCCTATAGTACGCATTTTCTGCTCTCAGAAGACCAACGAGAGGGTGGTCAGCCTCAGTCGGCCTCGTTGGGGAATGCGCTATGCATGAGGATTCTTTTCCATTCTCACTGAATACAAATCCTTTTCCGGTCCGCTTAGTGGTTTGCTAGCACCAGTTTATGTGCCTGTAATCGTAGTAAAATATGAAAAAGTCCGTATTAGCGAACTTTCAGTTTTCATCCCATAGACTCTGAGTATTCATCCACTGTGCCACCCGTGGATAGATATCGCTTCTCACGGTTAGTCGGTGAATCTTGCACCTGTCTTTGCACATGTGTCCGGTGCCAGCGGACCAACGAAGGGTTATTACCATTGGCCCGCTTCGTTGTGGATAGCGCCATGCATGGGATTTCTATGATGATTAGGTTAAATCTGTTTCGGGTTCGAACACCGTTAGTCAGTTTTATTACATCTCCCCTTCACACTTTGGACCCTCAACCTGAGAAAGTCCGTTGATCACTGCCTCTCTCAACGACTACGACCCCTCACCCCTCCAAGCGGACCAAATACGACCCCTCTGTCGAGGATTCCGAATCGTAAGCATTATCTTGTAAAGCGAAAAGGGCTCTGTCGAATGATATTGAAAACTCTGCCGAAATATTCATCATTATGCAATATTAAATTGAAAATAAGGTGGAAACCTATTCCTACATGCTAAAATATGAGAGGATACAAAAGAAGAGTGGTACCGTCCTGTAGAGCTGAAAAAGCCCTATCGAAATCATATACACATACATTTTTTGATCTCGAAGGCAGACGAGGAAGATGAGGCGCGCAAGTGCCAATTTTTTGCCTTCAGCTTACTTCATTTCCAAACCTCATAATTATTAGGTAGTCGAAGGAATCGAAAAACAGATAGCAGCATTTTGCAAAAAAAGCTCTATCGAAAACATATATAAGCTTTGTTTTAAGATGAAGGCAACAATGTGAAAAACGGGGTAAAAACCACGGGAACTTATTTCTCAACTCAATACATCCTCTTTCGGCGCCAGAGCTAGTTTGTCGCAATCGCTCCTTTTCGTATATCAGGTTGTTTCCATCGAAAATGCTGAAATTAGACTTGTAGGGTTTACTAGGAGCGCAAATCATGTATATGACATTTATTCAAAGCGCTAGCGTCGTGCCATTGCAGGGCTGCTGCAGATGGAGCACCATACTATGCCCGGCGTTCAGAGCTATTTTAGCCTAAGCGCTAGGAAGGAAAGAAACTTCCCCATCTCCACCAAGGTTTAGATGAAAATATATTCTTGAGTGTGCATACGACGATTGTAGGCAATACTGGGAAAATGAGTGGCCTATCTAGAGGTCAGACGGCGTTTAGGCTGAAACTGAATGCCATGTTCGTGATCAGCACCCCAACTAACTCCTATAAACAAGGCTCCAGCGATTTTATTAGACGTCTGAACTTTAGGAATAGTAGGATGGCATAGCTTGGTTCTCTTAGTTTGGTGCACCAGCGTTGCGACTCTTCCAAAATTTCTTGTGGTTTCACTTCTCTCGAATTTTGCCAGTTTTCGATTACATAGTGAGTTGGAGCAAGCTTTGATGATTTTGTTGAAATGTATATGAAGTGACTTCGCCACGCTGTAGCGAGAATCGGTCGAATTCATAACCCCGTTTTTATACCCACATTTATTAGAAATGCCTTGAGGACCCCTTGTTGAGGAATCAGCTGATACTATTCGTGCTGAAACCCACTATTGGAGCCATCTATCATACCACAATGTCACCGCGCTCCATCGGTTCTGATCAGGGGATGCATATTTTGTTGTTCACTCACCCACAGGTGATTGGACGCCCTAGACATAATAATAAGCTCTAAGGTTCAAAAGCGAATACGAGGGTCACCATGTAAGTAAGAGCAACCCCAAAACAAATAGCCTTTAGGCTTTTCCGGCATCCTGGCTCGTACTACTATATAGGTGCTACTAAGTCATAAAATCTTAAAGGAGGGAACAACAACATACACATTCTTAGGTGCATCAATACTATTGCTACACTAAGCGAAAACCACGGTAATCACTTGAATGGGCGTGTTGACCACCCGCCAATAGGTTTGTCCTGCTACCACCGAATACAGGTGAAGTTCTGAGAATAGTTAAGATATTACCACTGTCATGGAGAGCTTTTCCCAAGTCACGTTCCTACTCCTTGTAAACATATGTATCGGATTACTTCTTCTTGCTATGGGCTGTATACAGTAGCGCTCAAAAGTCTTCGGCGAAATGGTCTCTCACCTGGGTTTTTTCACTTGTAACTTTCTTGTAACTGCACCGATTTAAGAGAAATTTTAGTATGTTGTACTCGGAGACACTGCGTACTTAATATACCATTTTGGCGCGCAACGGCATAGGTTACGTGGTTATATGAAATTTTTCAATTTTGGCATGCCATCGCTATGCCGTCCCGCAGTGCCGCTGTCATCAAAAGTCGTGGTCTTTCAACAGAATATTAATGTTCTCTAAGGCTTGCTCTTTTTGTTTTTGTATAGAAAGCCGGTTTTCTCGAACAAGCCTCTTACTTTTTTTTGGGTGGTCTTGTAGTAAATTCTTGTAAAAAATCATGAAAAGTGGCAAGCGGCGCTCAAGTAGAAGGAAATGTTGACAATAGGTTTAGGCACCACATATTAAAATTTTGTCAAATTTTGTCAAGTAGAAAAAAAGTTATGACAAAAAAGTTTTGGCCGAAGACTTTTGAGCGCTACTGTAGCTATTTGCATATTCAACTATGATAAGGATAGCTAAAGGAAGCGGTGGCTTGTTGGACCTTCCATTGGTGAATCTATAGTGCCGCTACTCACCAAAAGCCACCGTAGCCGATTGAATGGGCGTGTTGATCGTCCAGTTCATGGGTTTGTTCTGCTACCTTGGAAACCAACGGCTACAGGTGAAGTTAGCTGTTGTGAAAATTATTCAGTTATTGCCACCATCATGGAAAGCCCCTCACGACTCACTCTACTTATCCTGGTCAATATATTCATTGGATTACTGCTTCTTGCGATGGGGTGCATAGCCCTTTGCACATTCAGCTACAGCAGAAATCACTAACAAAAGTTGCTGCTTTACCGTATTTTGGTAACCAGAAATGGGCCAGTTCCGAGATCACCTCAACTGCATAGGTACAGCCCTCTTTTCTCACCGTCATCGTCTCGGAACAAGTTCTTTTGAGTGTGGAAATCAAACGGTTTTTTCGTTGAAATTGTGTAGTTTATTGTGGTTATATTGAGTTCCTGTGAATTATAAGTGTGAATATGATATGTGTATTATATGACATGAATCGTCTCAGTGCATAAATTTTTCGAAATGGGTTTCGTAAGAAAAAATGGTGAGTATAGCTACAGCTCACATCAGTTCTCACACCGGTATTGAAAGGTGAAGGGGGACTGAAGACGTTTCTTCACTGATAAAGGCGTTGGGAATTAGGACTTCATTAATCCATTTTCGGGATGCGCCACACATCTTGAATCCTTTCAAAATCGCAGTTGCACTTTAACGTAATTTGACCTGTACTGCGACTTACGAGGGCCAGCAGATCGTAAATCGAAAGGTGGCCTGGTTAGTTTAGGCCGACATTGTTCCAGGGTATGGCACTCATAATCAGAGCATGTCGGTGGTAGTGCCAGCCACTTGTCACCATACCACTCTGCCACAGCTTCCATATGGAAAAATCTTTGCGATGATATCAAGAGATGCACTAGAATGAAATATGCATCGGAATTGTTTGCTTGATGACAATGAGCTGGACAATTCTCTGCGATGATTAATTATCGCTGAGAATGGGAAGTGGTAGGTTGAACGGTCCCCTAGGATAGTGAAATGTAGGAAATCAAAACAAAAAGAATGAGGAATCTTCTACATTTTTCTCGGCCATCAATTTTACCGCAATAGCTTCCAAGGATGTGGCAAATATCATGTCGCACACCCCAACCGCGCCAGGACAGGCGCACTTATTCAAGGATGGGGAACAGCTAGAAGAGTGTTTTTCCTTCCACGCGGAGACGCCGTTGATCTGCTTCTACGGTACCCTGTTCACGTCGTATTCCTTATTCGCGTTTGACGCTCGCGGAGGGATCAATGTCCGCAGCTTTTCACGCAAAACCAATGCTAGATATCGTTCCTACTGTTTAGGCCTATGATGAAAAATGCGAATAGCTAACGAGTGCCCTCAGCTGGGTACAGCACCTTGCTTGAAATGTACACTCTGAAATCTGTCGATCATTACCACAGGCTTGTCCAGCAACTTATTTTTCAACAACTCTGTAATCAACGGTCTCGGCCGTATAAAGCTGGCTAGAAAGGTATCACATTAAGTAGTAATCACCTGCGTCGTGTTGAATTCAACAGCTGCCTATATTCTGAACAATTCGAAATCTTATCTATGGCGATAAACAAGAAAATCGTTCCACAGAACAGCTCCATTTTACCGCGACAGACCAAGTTCGTACTCGAAGCACTACAGGAGGTGGGTCGTGACCACGACACACTACGGTCCTGACAATGAGGCGAGTCCCTGAGTATTCGACGCGCCGTATGCGCGGGAGAACGGACAATTCGGGAAACACATGGCCCGGAGGCTCATTCTTGTCTCTCATCCGTCCCTTCATCGTCTCAGTACCCCCATCTCGTCTCCAGCGCCGTCCCTATTCTTATTCATTCCAGACGGTTTAGGCTAGTGGGCCACTCACCACCGATATCTGTTGCCTGTTATAACGCAGCCCGACCAGGACGAGCCCCGGTGTACATATGTTACTTGTTGCTAATATTTGTTACTGCTTATTCATTTACTCGCCTCAATCCATTTGAAGTTGATGAGACGGATTTAACGGGTGATATCTTGCGGTGTTGGCCTGGGCGGGCGTTGATGCGGGATTTGATCCCCGCACCGTGAAAGGGGTGCGCGCCACCTGTCACTACATCACCTCCGCCCGTGAGGCCCTAATCTCGTGGGACAATCTCGTGGGACAACCAAGCCTTCCAGGCCAACCAAGCCTTCCATCCCTCCGGGGTCGGTAAATTGGTACCAGACTCGTCTGGGAGGATAAAAGCACTGACTTGTACATCGGCTGGCCACCGCAAGTCATTGTATAGGCCACATCACATTCACCAGCCATCACGAATTTGAATGGAACTAGAATGTGCGCCGCATCCCACAGAAGGGATTGATTAACGCCAAAAACTTTAAACTAAACTTTTATCTTGCGGTGTGGATATTCAGTAGCAAAGGAAGCCTCCAACTTCCAGAAGGGCCGACACGGCTCAAGCCTTTTATCGTTGCTAATCACTGTTTGTAATCCTAATCTCGTGGGACAAGCTCCATTCGGGACGACCACCGCCGTGTGAAATTCATGAGTGGCACTCCTGTAGTAAGTTATTACACTCTCCCTACGTCGAGACTGGCGACAACCATGACTTCAACAGGTCGATGACGTTGAATGAAACTTCGTGGCAAGAAGTGACGTACCCCCCCCCCCCGACCTTCTGAAAAGAGTTCCTACTAGGTCCACCACTGAACCACTACTCCAGTGGGGGAAAATTCACTTCAAGGATCTTGTCGAACTCGTGCTACCCAAATTCTTTTCCATGGGATAGTATCACAAGTTACCCAGGGAGTAAATTTTATAAGGTTGTAGGACAATTTTCACGATATTTCGGAAATTCTCTGACAACACGTCAAGCTTCCAAAAAATTCTGTGAAGGTTGGCGTATATAAAGGCGTCCAACACTATAAAGCAGTTCAGGTAGACTCTTTCAAATCTCCGCGCCTGCTATGAAACGAGGGATTTACGGTGGTCTTTGACTGTTTTTTCTTCATGAATCGACCTCAGGTTCAAAGCGAACACGGCAGCCATGAGAATCAACTCCACGATGGACCCGGCACCACTGCCCGTTGGGGCGATCGCTTCAAATCTGGGTCTCGACGAAGATGTTCACCTTAGACGGCCTCACGGAGCCGACATCCGTCTGGTGGAAGTTAATCCTCAACAGTCAGCGTGCTCTCTGGCAGGGCAGTTCGCGTGCCACTTCACTGCCATACCACACATAATGCGTTGTTCAGGCAAAACTGAGAGATGAGACGTAAAAATCCTTGCGACTTATCCCAGCACCAACTTTGCTGGCGCACAATAATGCGTGTACCGTACGGCAGAGTTTCGAGCGGGCTCAGTCCAAATAGTATCAGCTAGATCGTACCTGTTTCCGATCACTACATTGCTACAGTATGCGATGCACGCAATGAAGTTTGCCAGCAAAGCTATTGAAGACATAATTAGATAATAGGGGCACCATAGTAGTCTAACCCAAAATATTGAGAAGACAGAATTAAAACAAAAATAGACACCTCAAAAAATGCAATGAAAAAATAGACATAGCTGGAATAGTCGAAATATACCCTGCAAAATCCCTCTTTTCTAGCTTTAGAAGGGTAGACACGTCTGATGTCACGGTACACATTTTCTTCTCAAGCAAACAAAGTTTGCCGCAGATTTCTTTTTCCAGTCGTTATCAGTTCTATCACCCACCATGATGCCCACTTACCACCCCATGACATTTTAAGAAATCAGGATCTGCGATTGCTGGTACGTGACTTGTGAAATTCCAGTCGAACACACAGACACACACACCGACAGACGCATAGCCGCTTATATACATAGTAGGAGCAGTATCGGTCGAAATTAGAACAGACATCTGCATGGTTCTTCTTTCCTCCTTCTTGGGGAAGAAGCATTTCTACACATTTTCGACTAGGCGCGAGAAGTTCGGGCTCTACAAAAATACGAAGCGCTTGTGGCTGGAAGCCCCGACGTAGAAGGCGAGATTACACAGGAAGGATTTTACTATTGCTGGTGTACTGCACGCGGAATGATCCACTGGAACCTGCTAGCACATGGAAAAAGGGAACGTTCAATGCTTATAAGCTGCTGGATAGATAGCAACGAAAAGAGGGTAAGTAAGCAGTTGAGGTCTCCGTTCCGCACGACACTGTCCGGCCGCACATTATGAAGAGAACCCAGCATCGGTTTCGTTTCGTCCTGTATAACATTCAGACGCAGCCCTTCTAGACATATTTCACCTTTGTCGATATTCAACTTCCTGCCACTTTAACCGCGAGAACGATTTGAATTAGGAGCTACAGCGGATCACTGAATCCAAGTCCTTTGTATTTACCAGGGGGAACCGACACAGGGGAACCGACGAAAGTCTTGAGCGGGGGCGGATGATCAGAGAAACAAATGGTTTATGTATTGTTTGAATTCGTGAATAAAAGAGTAAACAGACGTTGCAAAAATTTTTCTACACCCCAGAAACCTAATGATCATTCCGCAAACCCCAGTTTATTTAGTTGATCCATACTAACCCACAACTCAGAAAGGATTCCTCGAAAAGAGGAATGCAAGGTTTTCACAAGAATCTGATAGTTTCTTCAAACTTGGCAGAGGAGCTTTCCTCTTTGAAACTTTACCATTAAGATCCCCACTAGCTATCAGTCTACAGTAAACCTTAGGTAGCGATTAGTTGACGAAGTAAGGACTGAAAAAATCAATAGATAAATGGGACACATTCACTGAAGCCATTCTTTATTGAATATTACCAGTAGTTCCATTTTTATGACTTCTGAAACAGCAGTGTAGTCGTAGTGGTAAGCGGCCATGGATATGCCATCAATCGAACTTGCGCTCCTAATCGCAGAGCCATTTGGATGGGTGACAGAAGGAGTAAGTTCAGAAAGTCAGACAGCCCTAACACAAATTAGCTGACCGCAAATGGAATACCGGGGTGAAATCAGCCGCAGAGCTTATACATAGTATTAGGTTGGACGGGAAGTTCTGGGACACTTTTTGTTTTTTCCTGTAGAAACCTGTAAAGCTTCGGGAGCATTTGGTAGTGGGGGGTATATGAAGCGTCTGAAAAGGGCTTCTGAATAGCACATTCATATTCTCTACGGCTTCAACTAGCAGTGAATTTACGGCAATTTCGCGAAAGGTGCGAAATTCACGAACACCGCCTCGGTTCCTCAGCATGCGAGGCCACTAACAAAATTAACCAGTCGATGGACCCAGGTACTGTCTCTCATATGGCGGCAGCCCGATGGCTCGATCGGCTCAAATTGGAACAGGAAAATATTCAAAAAATTGCATTGAGAAAAAAACTTTTTTTTTTGAAAATTTTCAAAAAAATAGGAAACTGTTACCATCCAACACGACAGCCACTGCCGATCTCTACTGCAGGCAATTGGACACCGGAGCGCCAAAACTTACCGGAAAAATGGACCAAGACCTCTTCCTCCACGATAACGCTCACCCACATGTGGCAAAGTTGGCGTGTCAAAGGATCCAGGACCTCGGCTGGACGACGCTTCCCCACCCACCATATTCCCCGGACATGTCCCCAACTGACTACCACCTATTCCGGTCGTTGAGCCACTTCCTTGACGGGCGACAGTTCAAAGATGACGACGATCTCAAGAGCGGGCTCCAGAACTTCTTTGACCAGAAGTCTCCCGAATTCTACCGGAAGGGTATCTACGATCTTCCTGAGCGTTGGCAGTACATTGTAGATCACGATGGTGCATACTTTGGTGACTGAAGTTACATGTGAGTAAAATTAAAATAAATTGAATTTTTCTCACAAGGTGTCCCAGAACTTCCCGTCCAACCTAATATCTCACTCCGTGCTAGACGCCTCCTTCTCCACTTCTTCAGCTTCCTTCCGCATTTTTCGCTGCCGTTCCCGTTTTCGTTTGGCTTTCGCTTCTTTTTCCCTTTGTAGACGTTTGTACTGCTCCTCGTAGCACTCGTCCCCATTCACATGTCGATCCAAAACGTGCTTCATTCGTTCAAAAGCAATTTCGATATTCTTCGGCAACAACCGAGACTCGTGCACCTGGAACAATATAATTTCAGACATTCGAAGAAAACCACGGTGGGGGGGGGAGGGTCTCGTAAACAACATTCCAACGTTCGAAAATCAGAGAGCAAGCTGTTTCGAAACAATTTTATTTAATTAAAACGGCATTTCGTATGCTTCCACAGCCACAGGCACCGCTTCGGTACGCTGGTACTTGAACGATAAGAACTGCCATTTACATAACAAAATAATTCTGAGAGAGTGCTACTACTCGTACCAAACAGCTTTAGATGATTTGGGGCTCACTGAACACTTACTAATTTAATTATTTTTCTCGAAGACAGTGATCGTGGGTGATGAGTACCCTTGAACTGAATCACGCAAATGAAGGCAATGGTTTCAAGAAAACTATATGAGATTTCTGATGTTCACGGATTTTATAAGAGCCGTCTTCTCCAACAGCTGCCACTTGTGTGAGATAGAGATAAGAGATAATCCGTGTGAGATAACATTAACCAAAAAGGATCAAAAAACAGTGCGGATTATGAATTGAGATAATCATTTGAGTAGTGTAACAATGCGGCTATCTTTAAATCTCACTCGATTTTATTTGACTGAATACTCTTGGAGCTCCTCAGCTTCTTATAATTAAGAATAGGTGAGCTTTCGGCATTCTTTGCCTTCTTCATCTGAAATTACAGTACTTCACATACGAGTTCAGTTAATTCATCAACGAAAGCAACCAGGAACTGGGAAAGAGGGGGCTGACGGCGCGCTGGTGAAGGGGAAAATGAGACATCTGGCTAACTCTGAGGCAAGAGGGATCATTGCTTATTGAGTTAATAGCCTCATGAATTACTTAGCGCCACCTCGCGGTAATCTCTGCATAATTCATTGTATCTCCCGCGCTTCCATAATTTTTCTCTCCACAGGTGGTACCAAACGCATGAGGAGAACCATCTCATCAAATGATAGAGCATCCTTTCCCATATGCTTGTAGTCACAGCGAGCGGTAAGGGAAAACTCAGAACTGTGAATACATGCTCTCTGAAAACAAACCCACTTCGGACGAGATGATGTGTGGCGAAACTCGTATTGAAAAGGAGCGGCTTGACATGGTTGGGGCCCACTGAACCTTTACTAATCAATTTGATTTGCATCTCAAAGGCAGTGATTGTCAGTAATGAGAACCCATCTTATCACGACCCCGCAACACGGCGTGTCGTCTTGCAGTTCTGCAGCTGAGTGAACTGCCGGCTATGGCAGACAACGTTTGCAGGCGAGTGATTCAGCCTCTCCGCCCTTCTACAGTCCACCCGGCTAGTGACGCAGAGGGGTGCGAGAAAGAAGGGAGATTTTCCAATTCTTATTTCTCAAGTTTTTGCGCCGTTTTAACTCGTTCTTTTTCTACTGTTACATTGCTGAGCACCCCTACCTTCATAATTCATAGTCTGCCAGATTTATCCCCTCTGATGCCTTTGAGTGTACTGTGTTTGGAGAAGCCGCTGTGTCGTTGACAAGTGCTCTTTCGCACTAATCCACACCACACAGATCTTTAGGGGACTCGAAGCCTCCCTATTACTTCTCTGCACATATTTTGCACTACGTAAAGTATATGGTGGTTTGCAGTTTGCAGATCTTCTCAGATACACAGTAACGATCAGAAAATACGCGATGCCAATTTCAGTATACATATTCGTGATGCTATGAAGGGGTCCTTGATCGAGAAAGGAGGGCGGAAAATGGGCAGTATGGGGAGTTGGGAATCTCTCACAAGGTGGTTCACCTCACGTGCAATTCTATCATTCACGAAGGGCACTATGAAAATTGTCCATCCATCTGATGCTCTGAAGGGAACCTAGGTTCTCGCACTTCCTCCACAGTATCCATTGCTTTCAAGGATGCGTCCGATTTCAACATCTCTCGACACCGACACTTAAAGCATGTGAAGAAGGATGCTTCATCATCCAATATTATGGTTCTTTACACGCATTTGATGCGCCCGCAGGAGAGAAAATATATGGAAGTACGGGAGATACAAAAAATCAGGTCAGAAATGAACACGGATGAGGAGCTACGTGATCGCGTGGCACTAATAGCATAGTTAGCAATGAACCTTTCTCCTCATACTTAGATAGCGCCTTGTCTCCTCTTTCACCAGCGCCCCGGGAGGTCTCCCCTCGTTTTCCAGTTCTGGTTCGCTTCGATGATGTGTTAACTGGAACGCAATTTGTTTGTATGTAAAGTATTATACTATAAATAAATATATATAATATTAAATAAATATAAACATATATAAATTACATAATATTATATTACAAAATTAAGATAAAGAAGGCAGGGAATGCCGAAAGCTCATCATAAGGAGTTATGGAGCTTTAACAGCATTCGGTCAAACCGATAATTAATTTTCTCTGGTTCTAACATTTTCTATGACTCTTCTTACCTGGAGAGCTTCGCGATGTACATCGCGTTTTAAAATATTAGTGGGAAGTGGACTGTGGGTGAAATGGCGTAGAAAGAAGTCGCTCAAAATGTGTTTTTGGCGACAATAAGCTGGAGATCTAAGGTCGAAGCTGGAGATCTCAAGCTTCGACCTAGCTGGGCTCCACGTTTTTCTCATTCTCTAGCCTGCTCTGGAGTAGACCTGTGACCGTTGCAGTGAGAACCGCTTACTTGATGCACGCTCCGTTCACTGAAGGCGGGTCTCCCCTAATTGCTACAAATACCCTGAACTCATGTTAGCCTATCTTCTCCCAAAATGTTGGCAATTTCGAGATAAATTATGGATCTCGCATTCAAACAAGGAGTTTGCAGCGCAGCTCCGCCTATTTGGGCGGAGCCCTATGCACTCTACACATCTTGAACGATGTACCACCCAACCCAATTTAACCCTACCTCCCCCACTAGTTTATATGGTAATAACGAGTATCGGGCGGACAGACAAATAAACGAACAAACAGACACCAAACTCCTGGTTTATATATAGGTCATGATAACTCATAGCTATCCTTGGATTCCCTGGTATTTTCAGGATTAAGGAAGGTTCAGTGGCAACCACACAGCGGTTTCGGAGGATGAAATAACCAGCCAAAGGTGGGTGTAGCGCAGGAGAAGCCGATACTGCAGCGCGCTTCTTAGTTTGACCTCCTAAACGAACTCATAATGCAGAAGCCGCATGCATCGTGTTCGGCGGAGGGCACTGGCTCACTCTGCACTGGAGCCGCAGAGGTATAAGTCCAGAAGAAAGGTTTGGTCCAAGCTAACTGATGACTGCAATGCTTTAACTTCCGAAATAAACCTCCAAGAGTGAATTCACGACTACAACGGAATGCTTTTCGACTTCATAGGGATCCAGAAGAAAGCAGTGCCTGTAGGTGCTAGGCTATGATAGAATGTGCTCCATAGTTTACCCACCTTGACCACCAACCCCGTTGGTATATGTCGCAGCTGAACAGCATTCTGAGCAGTATTCACCTTCTGACCACCGGGACCCCAACCAGAAATATATTTCTGAAAAGAAGAATTAGATGCACAAATACAGAAACAACATTGCAGAAACGAACCTGTTCACAATCTTCCTTCTTTAATTCAGGAAATTTGTAATTTTTCAACTTGTCTTTGATTGAGGCATGGCGGACGCTGACGAGAAACCGATAAGTAAACCGCTGATTCAGCAACATTTTTGCATGACACTGAGCAAAGTTAATATTAAGTACCGTAGGCTGGATTGACGTACCAGAATTCTTCGCATTTAGATGCTAAAATTTAGATGCTCTCATTAGTTCACCTTGGCTGTTCCCTAAACACAGCCCGCTGTCGGCCAGTCAATGCCAGTACGAGCTTACCGACATCTCGAACTCGATTTCAAACTCGCGCGCAAAAACATTCAATATTCTGCTCTCGTGTTTTACGCTTAAGCTGAGCCAGTCTTCGTCCTCCAACTGTCCGAGTTCTCGCTGGCTGAGTTCTCGTCGGTTGGGTAAAGATATAGGCCACGGAGACTTCAGTCGTTCCGTAGTTGGTAAAATGGGTATCTCTCTTAATCTTGCTCTCACAAAGAGCCACTTCAGAATCCCGTAGAGAGTTTTTACGTTGCGCTGTTTCGGAAGGAGAGGAGGAGACTGCTACCGAAAAATTTGGGGCCAATGATGTCACACATATTCGAATTTTCGCCATCCAGCATGTACGGAAATTACAATCGATTAAACATAGTCGCGCTTTCACACGCAAAATCGTTTGAGACTGATACTGAACCGTTTTGTGTTGTTTTATTCATGAGATACTGCAAAGACAATTGGTCTCCTCGCATAGCAGTCTTTAGATGAGGATTTACTGATTCTGTGAAGAACGAAGACATGAAACAGCGCGAAGATTGGATAAAAGTGGATTGGTGACCAAGTCTAACCGCAAGTCTCCAAGTTCTCTCTTCTTGTAACCTCGGCATTAGTTGTCGATTGCGATGTTTTTTATGCCACACGAGGTTTTTAAGTGGAACCTTTATTCGTGGCCCAACGTTTCGACCGTTTCGTCTTCTTCAGAGGCCTGAAGATGGCTTGAAGCTCATGATTTGTCAAGTACCCGAACAAGCGCCTCCTCCCCTCTAGCGTTTCCGACATCATTCGGGAAAGCTCCCGAACAACTCAGTAATATGACAACAAACTCACCGATGGTTCCACCGCTTGTGGGGAGCGTGTGCTCACAGCCACAGTAAGTGATGTTAGTATGGATGAATGAGCCCTACTTGAGTCTCAAGCCACATGACATGATATTGTCATGCATGTCACCCATACTATAGCTCGCATTTAGATACGAAAGGCAAAAGATCATTTGTAATAGACAAACACTCATTGCGGTTATTCATCCGTGGATTTCTGGCGAAAATCCAGAATGACTCCAAAACTTTCCTTGATGAGATTTCCGTCTCGAACGCCAAGATGCTACACTTAACATCAAAGTCGTTCCCACTGTGCTCCTCAATCTTATGCTTGCCAAGTGGGGTGGTAATGATATCACGCCTTTTCCCAGCTAGGTGTTCTTTAACGCGAATAGCCAGTGCCCTTCCTGTTTCTCCAATATAAGTGCTATTACAAGCCCTACATTCAAGCTGATAAATCACTCCAGCTTTCTCACAATCCCCTGGCTTTCCGTATGGGCATGTAATGCAGTTTGGAGTCATGCACTGCTTATCGTATAGTCTGTTGCGAACAAGTTGACGTTTAATGTTGTGATTAGGAATATTCACTAACACAACATCATCTTGTAACTGTGCTCGCACAATACTACGTTGTATTGAAGCAGTGACACGATCGGAGATGAATGGAAGGCATAAGGGTAGTTTTCTTTGACGTGATATGCGCCGTTGTGGACCAGCATAAGAGGGTGTTCGTCGTATGGGTACCGCATAACCATTCTCGGCAGCTATGCGTGCTATATTCCTAATCACAACATTAAACGTCAACTTGTTCGCAACAGACTATACGATAAGCAGTGCATGACTCCAAACTGCATTACATGCCCATACGGAAAGCCAGGGGATTGTGAGAAAGCTGGAGTGATTTATCAGCTTGAATGTAGGGCTTGTAATAGCACTTATATTGGAGAAACAGGAAGGGCACTGGCTATTCGCGTTAAAGAACACCTAGCTGGGAAAAGGCGTGATATCATTACCACCCCACTTGGCAAGCATAAGATTGAGGAGCACAGTGGGAACGACTTTGATGTTAAGTGTAGCATCTTGGCGTTCGAGACGGAAATCTCATCAAGGAAAGTTTTGGAGTCATTCTGGATTTTCGCCAGAAATCCACGGATGAATAACCGCAATGAGTGTTTGTCTATTACAAATGATCTTTTGCCTTTCGTATCTAAATGCGAGCTATAGTATGGGTGACATGCATGACAATATCATGTCATGTGGCTTGAGACTCAAGTAGGGCTCATTCATCCATACTAACATCACTTACTGTGGCTGTGAGCACACGCTCCCCACAAGCGGTGGAACCATCGGTGAGTTTGTTGTCATATTACTGAGTTGTTCGGGAGCTTTCCCGAATGATGTCGGAAACGCTAGAGGGGAGGAGGCGCTTGTTCGGGTACTTGACAAATCATGAGCTTCAAGCCATCTTCAGGCCTCTGAAGAAGACGAAACGGTCGAAACGTTGGGCCACGAATAAAGGTTCCACTTAAAAACCTCGTGTGGCATAAAAAACATCGCAATCTAACCGCAAGGTTATATTCATACTCTGCGATCATACGACATGCACAATACGAGCGGCCAGTTCACAACGGAGGCACTAAGGCACTTGCTGCACGCAATGAACCAATACGAGTGTCCTGTCACAAATTTAGGCCGCGGTCTTACTTTGCGATGCCGGCGGCAGTGCGTGACTGCCGCCGGCATCGCAAAGTAAGACCTAAGTAAGATCTCTGCGTCTCCGCCATTGCCACACTGCCTCGTTGCGAGCGTCATCTCTGCTCTTCCCCCGTGCCACTCTCCCTCACTGCCTGTGAACGTAGCCACGCCCTGCCAGCGGTGAGTATGACCGCGGCCTCACGCTGGTGCGCCATCGCTTATCGCAGGGCACACAGTGCGCATGCCAAACTTTATACAATCGCGTCGCAAACTATGATTGGAACATAAGGCCTGGAGTGTCAGCCTCAGATGGGACGATGGTTGATGGAAAATGGTTCCTGTTCAAAGGTCAGTCAGTCGTAATAGCAGAAATATCCTACTATAGATAATTCGCTTAGTATGTCTGTGTGTGTGTGTCTGTGTGTGTTTGTCCGTCTGTCACGAAATTCATATCTCGCGTCGCAGCAAAGCTGGGACGCTGAATTTTACAAGTGATATAGGGGGTGCCAAGGGAACCTCAGCGGTGGTGGATCGAAAGTGATAGCAGCTGATAGGGGCTGATAAGAAGCCTCGGAAGGCAAATGTCACCAAATCCGTTTCGCCTTTCGGGTTGATCCTAAAGCGCTGACACCCATAGGTGTTTTGCGAGATGGGACGGGGACATTAATTGTGGATGACCAGCATTGATAACGGTTGATAAGATTCGATAAGGAGCGTAAAAAGGCTAGAGTCGTCAAATCCGTTCCGCTTTTCGCGTTGATCCAAGAGCGCTGACATTCATGGGTGTTTAGCAGGGTGGGTCAGGGACATTAATGGTGGGTGATCCAAACTGACAATGGTTGATAAGCTTCGATTAGGAGCGTGAGAAAGGGAAATGTCACCGAGGTCGGCTTGCTTCTACGGCTAACAGTGGAATGTCCATATTCGCAGGTATTGTAGGGTACGGTACCTCAATGGTACTGTTGGGTACAGGAGCCTCAGTGAAACTGATAGCGGCTTACAGTGACTGATAAGAACCGTTAAGAATTGGATGGGATGAAATCCTTGCTAACATTGTACGACCGCTTTAGCAAAAGCGTCTGATGTGCAGTGGCAGGGTGAACATATTTTGTTTATGTTCTGATATCACTGACCGATGTATCGACCGCTGAATGCCTGGCGTTCCAAAAAATCTTGCGTTTCTCTTGATACTGCGATCTACACTGATAATCATGATACACCTATATTTGTGATAGCGAAACAAGCGTTTCACTCGGAATCATTTTCTAATGCGGTACTGGCAGCAACATTGGGTATCGACCGCTAGACTATGTGAAATTTCAAGTAGTGAAGCATGTTTACGAAAACGATAAACATCCATAAGCGGGATATGGCCTACCATCAATGTGTACGAATTGGATTCTCAGCAAGTGATCTATTTGTTACCAATCGATGCAATCGAATACAAAACTATCGATTTCCAAACTACCCAAACTCCCAATGATGACCAGTTGGCTGGCGCACACTACTGCGCGCGATTCATGTGGATTACGTGCAAAATGGGTTCCATGCAAAGCGATTGAAGTATACCGATACCAAAATGCTTTTTTATCACGCCATCTTCTCTGCTTTTTTGCAATTCAGTAGCTCAGCGGGGGAGCAAACAGAGGGAAGGAAATCTCCGCTCCGCTGTGGTCGGGCCGAACACACACATTTTGCACAACATCGCCATGAATCGCGCGCAGTAATCTGCGCCAGCCATTGGTTCCTCATTAACACGGGAATACTGGTCGGAAGAACGAAAGAAGCCATACACTCTCCTACGTTAGGTCGTACTAGGTAGATACAGAGTTGTTGAAAGGTCGAGCGAACGTTATACGCCAAACTTCCAATGACCATTGAGGTTGATGTGAAAACCTCGTCTGGACGTGCTCGAACGGACATCCTGCTCTGTAGTAGGCACAGCCTTTGCGGGCACTGCGTTTGCCCATCCCAACGTTCCCGCCGTACTATTCCTCTCCTGCTTTCCAAGTTCTCATCATCAGTTTACTGCTTACAATTGTCTTTGCAACTCTGTCTATCATCTTGGCGTCTCGCCTCTGAAGACAATGTACATGGCTTAGCGATCGAAGTAACCGGTTTAAGTGCCCGAAAGCGGCAATTTTAGAACAAGGTGAGCCCTCTGTGGCCCAGGATATTCCTGTAGAGGCATGCTTCAACATCCAAAAATGACCTTTGTTCAGAATACCAGTGCATCCCAAAAATCCGTGTTACTCTGCCAAGTTCACTGAGAGCAGAAAATCGGGTAAGGGTCGATTAGTCGAATTCTCGCTTCGCGGCGTCGCACTCGCGGCGCCGTCAGTGCGAGTCGTTTGAATTCCGCTCAAGACGCAGGGCTGGTACCGTAAGGGGTCTTTGAAGTTGCACCTATTTTTAGCAATATATTATAAATTAGGATTTCTAAGACTGCAATATGAGCTCTCCATGTCCTTCAAAGCTAAAGGCATAGTTTTCACTGCTCCTATTGTACTTGAGGTTGTTGGTGTTTGTTATCTTGATAGCTTTCATTAATTGTTAATGCTCCTGAAGAAACCTCATGGATCACTCACTGCGGAATGAGAGGAAACGGTAACATTTGAATTACCTTTAATATTTTAGTTCCCTCAGAAAGCATCCTACTATACATTGGGTAGTCTGAAAAGTCTTTTCGTATTTTTAAATACCGCTTTTTCCCTCAAAACTGCTTTCCACAAAATTTCTTCTGTACGTATATATGTAGTACAAGTCCACACGCATCTATAGGTATTGTTGTCTTCCATCTTCCGGATAACCCTTTTCGGCAAGATAAACATTTCAAAGATCACTTCATTTTCAATTCCAATTTTTTTTGAACGGCGTTAGACAGGGAAAGGAAAAGGTGATAATCCGATGGAGCAAGATCAGGGCTATAAGGCAGCAATTTTACCCAAGCTCGAGGATTTTTCGGCGAGGCAATTTTTTGGCAAGTTCTTCCCACTATTGAAAAAGTGACTCGCCCAAAATTCTCGAGCTTGGATAAAAATTGCTGCCTCGTCCACCTTATAGCCCTGATCTTGCTCCATTGGAATATCACCTTTTCCTTTCACTGTCTAACGCCATTCAAAGAAAAAATTTTTTTATAATTTTTGTATTGAAAATGAGGTTGACCTTGGATATGTTTATTTTGCCGAAAAGAGTTATTCGGGAGATGGAAGACAATAATACCTATAGATGTGTGTGGACTTGTACTACATGTGTATGTACAGAAGAGATTGCTGGAAAGCAGTTTGGAGGGAAAAAGCGGTGTGAAAATACGAAAAGACTTTTTAGACTACCCAATATAATCGGCTGTGGGTCTGTTGGTGTGTGTGCGTGTATGTGTGTGTGGGTCTGACCAGAAATTCATATCTCGCGTCGCATAAAGCTAGGACTCTGATTTTGTGATATTTAGGGTGGTAAGGGGACATCAATGGTGAGGTAACGGAAGTGAAAGCAACTGATAAGAGCTGATAAGGAGCCTCCAAAGGCGAATGGCGGGAAATTGATATCTCGTGTCGCAGTAAAGCTGGGACTCTGCTTTTTGGAAGTGATATGGGGAGGGGGGGTGTTAAGTGGACATCAGTGGTGAGGTAACGGAAGTGATAGCAACTGATAATGGCTGAAAAGGAGCCTCCAAAGGCGAATGGCGGGAGATTGGTATCTCGCGTCGCAGTAAAGCTGGGACTCCGATTTTTCGAAGTGACATGGGGGGTGGTGAGGGGACATCAGTGGTGAGGGAACGGAAGTAATAGCAACTGATAAGGGCTGATAAGGAGCCTCGAAAGACGAATGGTGGGAATTGATATCTCGCGTCGCAGCAAAGATGGGATCCTGAATTTTAGAATGATGTAGGGGGTGGTGAGGGGACATCAGTGGTAAGGGAACGGAAGTATAGCAACTGATAAGGGCTGATAAGGAGCCTCGAAAGGCGAATGGTGGGAAATTGATATTTCGCGTCGCAGCAAAGATTGGACTCTCAATTTTTCGAAGTGATATGGGGGGTGGTAAGGGGACATCAATGTTGAGGGACCGGAAGTGATAGCAACTGATAAGGGTCGTAAGGAGCCTCGAATGGTGAATGGCGGGAAATCGGCATCTCGCGTCGCAGTAAAGATGAGATCCTGAACTTTACATACCAGTTGGGCTGGCGCACACTACTGGCGCGTCACACAAGGAAGCACGCAAAATAAGCTTGATCGATATCCACTGATGCGGAAGGACGAGATTGACGGGAGGGTTTTTGTTTCCTTTCCCCGTTTTTGCGAATTCACTGTTTCAGCGAACCGTTGGGATGATGATACTGATTGATTGATGCGATCAAGCCCAATTAGCATGCTCCCACGTGCGACGCGCGCAGTAGTGTGCGCTCGCCCAACTGGTAAGAACAAAAGCAAATAGCCACCCGTGCTGTGCAATCTTCAGAGGTCCCTTACGGTAACAACCCATTGCGTCTTGAGCGGAAATCCAAGCGACTCGCACCTGCCGCGCGAGATTTGGACCAATCGACCCACACCCCAGAAAATCTAGTCTAAAAATCTAGCCATCACTTAAAAATCTTAATGCCGAACTAGTAGTAGACACAGGCAATGCAATTATACATTTTCAACATTGAGCTGATGCCACTTCAATCCAAGAAACCACGATTTGTACAAAAGTGAAACTCTCACAAAAAAGGAAAGTTGGAATTTTTTGAAAGGAAGCGCTATCAGTAGATGGGGATATCATCCTTCAACAGCGGGATGGCACATACTTCGCAAAACTACAACTTTTTATTCATAAGCATCAATTTCACAAGGCAACAAATCCATTAAATACTGTTGCCGTCTATAATGTAATTGTAAAAGCTATACAATTTTTACCCAACTGATGGCAATATACTTCTATGTAAAAATGGTGAGGAATTCTAAATATCTGACACATAACTTTAAAAAATGTCATGGAACAAAATGTCATGAAAAACTCCCGTGTTCATTGTCCCCCTATCCATGTATTCATCGATCGAGTACAAAGCAAGAATGGGAAAAGATCATGCGAAGTAAGATCTGATGAGAAATGCCTAGCATGTAGGAGATGCTCACCTTCACAACGGATAGAAAGTTCGAATGCAATCGTGAAACAATTGTAGGAAATGCATTTTAGATGCAGTAGACCTGATCCTCTAAATTTTTCTCAGTTAATCATCGAACATTTCAATCAATGATTCGTTGAGAACGTCCGCATTATAGGTTCGGTCCACTGTCAGCATACGGCTGTTGGCCGCATTGTGAAACCGTTCCAGGTAGATGCTGATGAGGCAGAGTATGTTTGGATAAAACGCTCACTTCTTTAACGTTTCTATCATCTTCTGCCACATCTATGTGAAAACTATTCCTGTGACTTCACTGAGCAGCTGAGTATAAACTCAGCCTGCCAAAATTGAGTTCGAGTCTGTAAAGTCGAACAACTGTGATTTAACGGGTACTGGAGGATAGAAAGGGGAAGAAAAGCAAAATAGCAATGAAATTGGTGGCCATTGATAAACAAATCAGAAATGTCCACATGAATCTCCATTGGGTCCCGCTACACCATTCACAGATGTCCCACTTTTTCTTGCCTTGATAATATCAATTTCTGCTCTGGCACGGATATCATCCAACGTCCAGTCGACTAGAAGACGGCCATTCTCAAACACTGTCAACAAAATATCCTGAAATATTGAATATTTTGAAGAAAAAGAGGAGCAGTCGAAAAATTACCTTATCTGGGCTTCCTAAACCTTCCTGAACGGTTTCGAGACTCCCAGAAGGGCTACGTTGTAAAGTCAGATATCCTTTCTTGGAACGCTTTCCTTCATCAGTTACGGGACTCTTGTAAACGTCCCTCTATATATAAGCAATTTAGTTGCGAATTTGAGATTTTTCACCTTTACTGTAATGAAGACGGAGAAGTTTGACGAAATAAAGGAAATACTGGCAAAAAAAAAACTTGAAGCAGCAGAAATTGTGAAAAGACAGAGCTATCGACTAGACGGAAAATTAACAATAGGTTCCACGAAACGACGAAAAGAAACAAGCTGGGCTATGAACAGGGAAAAAAAGGAAAAAGGGAAACAAGGACGATAAGAGAAAGAAAAAAGTGAAAGTGAGTGGATGAACGGAAGCACATTCGGAAGGAGGGCTGCAGATGAAGAGAATAGTTCTTAGTGAGACAAACTGAATTAAAAGGTGCGGGCATTAAAAAAGCAACAATGCAAAGAACGCATTAGCTTGATGCAAAAAACGATTTTCAGTGAAAGATGAAAAAGGATGAAACTAAAGAAAAAGCCAAAACAGTCTACAAGAACTTACTTGTTCACCGTTAACCACCACATGACTACATTTGAAAGCACATTTTTGAGTATCACGGTTAAGTCGTTGGAGGAGTGATCCTCCAGCACCGAATACTACATTATCCGTGCTCCACCCTCCATTCTGGAGAGAACATATTCAAGCGATTATAAACGTAATTCTAAATGAAACATACCATTAAAGCTTGCAAAATCGCTCCAATTGATTCATAAGTAATACCATCACCTTGTATGATTCGCAAATAAGCGGGCAAAATTTTATAACCTTTCCCATTGATCGTAACCGGGAATTTTTCCTCGAGCAATCGCAACACCTGCAAAATATTACGGTTGCAGTTGCTACCGTCATGAGCCAGATCTCTGTTACACCTTTAGCAGCACAGTGATGGGATCGCCTGAGTCAGGACGTATTACAAGGCATCCACGTGAGCCACGATCAATTACTTCTTCACGGAGCTCCTCACCCCATATCGTGGACACTGCGTGGAAGACGTCGTACGAGTCGGACACAACAGAAATTGAGCCTTCAAGGAGAAAATATGTGATTCGGATCTGTAGAAAGACCTGCTAACTTATAATTACAAAACAGAAAAACGCGACCCAGACCCCAGACGATCAAGTAACCCCAAAATTCTAAACCTACCTTTCGGATATTGCTGCAACATGTTACGAAATGCAGCAACCTCGCCTTCACGTTTCCATGTGGTTATTGTACTGAATTCTTCTTCTCCGAGAATATATTAAATCTAATAAAACAAAACGAGGGCAAACCTATGTTCAGTGGCTGGAATACTGAAACCTGCCATTTCACAGGAGTAGTACTTTCGACATAACTGCAAACCTGCTATCGTATCTGTACCCATAAAATTCACTAAATGCGCAGCACCACCAATTCCGGCACTCTAAAGTATTACTGCTGATTTACAAAAACGTTCTCATAGACTTGACAACGTTCACATACCTCTACAGAGGTTGAGCCTCGATAGCCAAAATCATGCAACTTGAAAGGTAAACCCTCCAGCGAATCACTAGTAGCGTGAAGAAAGCGAGCGATAAGCTGCTTGTACGCTCTAGAAATAGTGCAGACCGTCATCGGATACCATGCCTGCACCAAAAGCGTCTGAAAAGTTGCACTCACTAAAAGGATTCTTCACTAGTGACACAGTTAACACTCGCATCTAGTTGTATTCACATTCAGACACGATGTCAAACCCTATGAACTGAACTTAGCACAACTGACATTGAGAAAAGGTTACATTGCTATAGCACAGTAATAAAGCATTTGAACATGCGACTGATCGTATCGATGCGCTCCTTACCATGTAGAATCCTTTTATATAGATTACCTTTGAGAGGGTTGCTTTGGCAAGCCTCTTGCCTATAGGAGTTGCAAGAGGCTAGCCAAAGCAACCGTAGCCAAAGCCAAGAAAACGGAAATGGATGCCTTGTACGAGAATGGTGGGCAGAGATGCAGAGAAGTTCGTCATTAGGCTGGCCAATGCTCGACATCGCGCCACCCAGGACATCACGGTGGAAATTCCGTAAAAAGCAGCGACGGTGTCATCCTAACAAAGCCAGCCGAGGTGAAAATGAGGTGGCAGAAGTACTGCGATGGGCTTCGAATGAGGAATTTCCCCGTAGCGAAAGCTCAAAGAGGGACCACGGATGGTCCAATCTTACCCTGCACGAATGGAGAGGTTCGTCGCATGCTAGGGAAGATGAAGACTGGGAAGACGGCTGGTCCAGACGGAGTGCCCGTAGATGCATGGAAGCCGTTGGGTGAGTACGGGATAGTGTGGCTCACTCGATTCCCAACACCGTAGCCGCTGATGAAAGGATTCCAGATGCGTGGAAGACTAGTACAATCGTCCCCATTTTCAAACAGATGGGTGATAATGGACTGCTCCAACTACTGTTGGATCAAGTTGACCGCGCATACCATGAAGCTGTACGAGAGCTGATCGATTCAAGCTGAAGAAACTCACCCTCATCTATCAGGAAAGTCTGGATTCATGACTGAAAAATCCACAACCGACGCCATCTTCATCGCCAGGCAGGTGATGAAGAAATATAGAAAGAAGCAGCGGCCATGTTATCTGGCATTCCTCAATCTCGCGAAGGCTTCCGACCGTCTCCCCAGGCCAGAACTCTGGAATGCCTTGCGGAAACTCTATGTACCGGAAAGGCTGATCGCCCTCAAAAGGGATCTGTACGATGGAGCTACAGCAGCTGCACGTATCCGCATGGGCTGTCGAATGAAGTGGATATTACGGTAGGAGTACGCTAAGGACCGGCCCTGAGTCCGTTCCTCTTCCTCCTCACTCTGGATGTCATGGTGAAAGATCTCATGGAAGGACCACTGAAGACCATCCTGTACGCGGACAATATAGCACTGGTGGCAGAAAGCAGGAAAGAACTGCAAGCAAAAGTACAGCAATGGTAGAACAGGCTGGTAAAGAATGGGCTCCGATTGAACGTCAAAGACGAAGTTCATAAGCTCCAAAGAATGCCTAGAACGCACAACGGACTGCCATGGGGAGACCATTGAAGAGGTAGAAGACTTCCAATATTTTGGTAGTGATCTAGCGGCTGATGGTACGGTAGACCAGGCAGTGAAGGCACGGATTAACGCGGCATGGATAAAGTGGAGGAAGTCCACTGAAATACTGTGTGATCGGCGGTACTCCAGAACGCTCAAAGGCAAGGTGTATCAAGCGGTGGTAAAGCCCGCAATGCTGTACGGAAGCGAGTGTTGGCCCCTAATTAAGATACATGAAAGACAGCTGCACGCAGCTGAAATGAGGATGTTGAGATAGGCATGCGGCTGGACGCGAATGGACAAGGTCAGGAACGAGAACGTGAGAGCATTTTGCGGAAGGCTCTTGTCCAGCTGAAGTTGAGAGAGCAACGGCTGCGATGGTATGGACACGTGCTGTGAAGTTCAGGGGACTACCCCATAAGAAAAGCAGTGGTCGAAGCGCCCATGTAGACCCCCGAAGAAGAAGTGGAGGGACGTAATCAAGAGCGACCTCACCATAGTGAAGGCTACGGCGGAGTACGCCTTGGATAGGAGAAAGTGGCGACGGCTGACAAGAACAGCAGACCCTGCAACGGCGCGGGACTAACACTAGAAAGAAGAAGAAGACCCTTGCGGGTGGGGCAAGCCGAAAAAGGCAGAGCTATTTCGTTTATCATGTCGCTAACTCTTTTCGAACAATGATTGTTTCCAACTCAGCGATGAAAGAGCAATTTCGCCAAGAGCCCTCTGTTAATCATCAATATTCAATCACCGAATCCCAGAATGTTCACGTTTGTGAGTCACTGAAACGTACAAAATGATTTGAGTGTTTCAGCGTAACCCTCCAATCCCCACTGATACAGATTCCCTAATACTTGCTGATGCAATGTCCCCTTCACCACGTAAGGCCGCGTTCATGCATTGCGGTGCGAGCGACAGAGCGTGGCTGGTTTTCTTCAAGTCTCTCACGTCTGCCTGTGCCAGCCTGTCTCCTTGCCTGCGTCGTCCCTGCACCTCTTTAGTGCCACACTGCATCGCTTATGAAGGCTGCCTAACCATAGAAGGAAAATTATCAAGGAAGGATGACAGAATAAAATTGCTAACATTTGTTACTGTTGACGTACCGATGGTGCACCTCGAGTGCAAGAAAATAAATAAATAAAAGCAATTGATGCGATTCGAACCTCGAACCAGTTGGTAAGCCATGGAACCTCAGGATCAGTATTTTCTATCGTAAACAGAACATTCCTCGTCGGAACCACACTTCCTTCAGGTACAGCTTTAATTCGTAATGGGAGGTGCCCGCCATGTTTCTGAAAAAAGGCAAATGAGGCAAGAACTCACTAAAAAAACAATCAACTCACATCAACGATGTGTCTCCAGCCAGACTCGTTGAACACATCCATATTGAAGTGAAGCTCAAACGACAAAGACTGAATATATTCGGACTATCCAAAAATCTTAGCTCACCATGTAGAAAGATTTAGCTTCGGCTATCATCTCGTGAGTCACTACTGCTCCAACAAGCCATCGCTTGAGGATGTACTGGAGGCCGAAAAAGCAGACCTTTAAAGATATACTGTAAAATGTAAAATGAAGCATGAGCTACGAAAAGCATTGTGAAGAGATGAGAAGAACACTCATCGCGGCAACACCATAAGATATGTTTAAACTCCCGAAACTTACCGCATTTAAGATGTTAAGAATGGCTAGAAAATAGTGCTGCTCCAAAACAGGATGACTCGCACAAACCGAAACTCAACGAATGAGGGGGGATTCCACTTTATTTTCCCATAGGATTCACATGATAAACCGGAAGCAGACAAAACCCTTAAAAACAGTAGCGGCGAAAAACATATTGGAAAAGATACCTGATGGAAGGAGTAGCAAGAAAAAAGGAATCTCTTAAGAAAGAGAGGAGGAAAGCCCTAGCCGACCACCCCCGGAATAAACCATCACCGACACCTCTCAATGAGCATTTTGCCTACGCTTGCGAGGACGATGCCTATGATACTTTCAAAAAGCTCTCTAAATGACAACGTCAAGTGAGCGCTTAGCAAGTGACATAGAGAAGAGAAAGTTATCAAACTACGCAAACGAAAAAGTCGATGTGAAAAGTTAAAAAAGGCAATCACCTCTGGAAACTTTCCTCCTCGACTTTCAAAGTATGAGTAGACATGAGTGGTTCCTTCGGGATACTGATTGTGGTGAGTTATCTGAAATCAGTGCCAATTTGAAGCAAAGCGCAGTTCGCCGACTGGGTAATAAATAAACACACCTTGTAAGAATCAGCTAGATACAGCACATTTTCAACAAATTCGCTCATGTTGAGCATAACCTAGCCGAACGCTAAGTGGTTTTCCGTATCCGAGTCCTAATAGAAGAGATCGGGAAGATGGAATGGAGACACCTTGACTGTTTTGCATGAACACAAATATTAGAGAAAGTACAAGTATTATCAAACTATCAGGTTAGGTAACCAAGCATGAAAAAACACAAAATACGCCACATATCAACATTAACAAAATGCTTTACTCAGCGGTCAACAGGCAAAGAATAACAAACTATATGATAACAGATATGCACAAACATGTCGGCAAGTACTTTACTACAAATTAGTATATAATAAGTTACCATGAGTAAATCCTAAGCCGCAAAAAGCATTTAATGCTTGAACTGACATGCATTTTTCATAGGACATCCATCAGGATGGTATGCAGCCATCCAACAAGGAGCGATACCGCTACGAACCGAAGTGTTCTCAGATTTTCTAGACGCCCGTGATGCGTCTTCACGCCAATCTCGAATCCGTGCTATGCCACCAGTGACCTAAACACCGCCCTATATTGAAAGACGAATAGATGGGATTATTATGGTTTAGAAATAGACGATATCGAACGGTCCCACTTCCAAATCAGAGCGAAACGAAAATAATCAACAGGCATCGCTGCAACACCTAATTCAAAAAAGAAGCGCATGTGGTCATCGCTTGAAGGACGTGAATCCAAATCCGAAGCAGTGAACAGAATAAACCATGAGACTTTCACCTTCGAGGGAAAATGTGATTGTTCAGTGCTTTTTTCTGGTGCTTTTTCAGGACTCGGGATGCCATTTCATCTAAGCTCTTCAACTTAGTAGCCGACTTTGCAGCGAATGTAAGGTGTGCATGTATTGCGCATTTCTATCGACAGGCACGATAAACAAGAAAGGAGGAATGAAGTTAAGTAAAAACAGTGATTAGCGTATTTCACCCCATTACAAGAAGGTTTTCCGTAATCAGCCCAAAGAACAATTCTCCCACTTTCGCTAACAAGGAGTTTCTTGACACTCCAACTGTTGATGGTCGAACCTTGAACACCTGGTGCTGATTTCTCAGAAACGTTTGCAATCCTCCACACTGTTGTTTCATCAGCTGTTTTTCTTCCGAAGTCAGGAGCGCTGCCAATTTACTGAGCTCAATAGCTCCACCCGGTCGCCAACCGCTGAAACGTGCAATATCCCTTCTCAGAAAATGTTATGTGAGTGAGATAGCCTACTTTTGCACTTCTCCATCACTTTCCAGTAGCTTGAAGAAAAACCGCTTCGTCAAGTCTAATCGGAGATCCTTAGGAACATTTAAGCAATTGCGTACCTAAAGCAAGATTATTCAGTGGAAGAAAAAGAGTGTCGTATTTGCGGAAGTGAACAAACCTGCTCTATCTTACTCCTCGGTGAAAAAATATTCGTAGATGAAGCAGTCAATTCTTCTATTCCAACTTCCACATTAGGGACAAGCCCATGAGGAGGAATAGTACAAACAAAACACAACTGAAAATTCAACCTGAAACTGGCATGTGGAAGCCCATTGAATCGGATTTCCACATAGGACAGAGAAAGCTAGAAAAAAGCAGAAAAACGCAAATAGTACAGTCGTAGCCGATGCAATATAACTTACCCTTTTAGTACTGGGAATACTGAGACGATCCTCTTCGACTACAAAGCCTAGACGAGAGCATATCTGAAATCTACACAAACCTGCATCACACGTATTAAAAACTATCACAGTCATGTACACCCTGTTCATCAAAACCCATAGATGATTCGTCGGGAAATTAATTGCTATTGTAACTGACCTCACGTATAAATCTGAGGAAAGAATCGTACTGACTGCCTCTGTCACCTGGTCGTGCGATGTACTTGCCTGTGAAAGTGAAGGGGCAACAAGGCAGGACGAAAAAATCGCATTTCAATCTGGAAATAAACTCAAAAAGCATACTTTCGCAAGGAATGTGGATGAGTTGAAACTCAAGAAGGAAAATACCTCGCAGCCATGATAGGCATCCAAGGTGTCAGCTCATCTGTATGATTGCCAATCAAGTAATCCACATCCTCAGGTAATATTGCACTGTCTTTCTGCAACACCTCATATACCAAACAAAGTTTCGAATCAGGGACCAAACCATTAGAACAACGGATTTCGTGAAACGCTAATCAACGTCTAAAACTGAAGCTGTTAATTTGTGAAAGAAGTACGTGAAAGTTTGAGGCTTTCCCTCACATGGGTAAGCTCGAAATAGCACCAAACTCGTCTTGGCTGACGCATCACTAGCAGTAAATACACGATGAAATCATAAAGGTAAAAAATTAAGGAGTAGATAGGTCAGCTATTTGTTCCTTGGAAAAGTCAACAAAAACATTATTGCAGCATGATAAGTTGTGGGATTTGAGATAACCATACACCTTTCCCTTTCTTCTTATCAAACACTGCTATCGACTCCCACGCATCTAAACGAAAGATGCCACGGGTATACACTCCATTATCGTGCGTGAGACGGGTATGAAGTGTCGCATTTCGAGGATCTAAAAGGCGCCGCCAGACTTTGCAATTTTGTGATCTTGCGATTCTGAGAAGGATTTGAGAATGGATAGGCTGATTAATAGTGATGGCACCACAATTTTTGTTGCATGAGAAAGAATTTGAACCTGGGACCCAAGCGACCAAGGGACCGAAACTACACGAAAAAGATCCCCGTTCAGCTGCAAAAACAGCACTCTTTCCAAGGCCGACGCGAGAAGAACAAATTCAACTTTTATAAGAGTCCTTTCCCACTGCAGGAATTTGACGCCCAGTACCACTGAACGTGGTTCAAGGGTGTCTAACAGTGTCCAAAGGCGCGCCTGGAATATTGCATCTTCGCGATAGCGAAACTCGCTTCTGCGGCGAATTTTCAACGAGGCTCAGCCCCCATATTCGAATTGTCTTATCCACGGAGGACATCCGGGATTTCAGTCATGCACTCCGACGGATCCTCAATTTCGTTGGAATGATCAGGCGTGGTTTGAGGTATTTTCGAACCACGTTAACAAAAAGTAGGTGGAGCGCTATCCCGACGGGCGGAGCTTTCTTACAAGGAAAGCCCACCAGGTCATGGCGAGCTTTTTCGAAACGGTTTTTTGCATTCTATAGGGTCACATACATGAAGCAAAAAACCGGTCCCAAATTTGGCTAAATGGCTGGGGGGAGGCTCAGAAAATGAGTGACAAAAGTCGTTTAGGAAGGGATACTTTTGACAAGATCGCTGCAATGCTTTCCAGCTGCGGTGTTCAGTATATGCATATCTGAAGACTGTCTTCAAACCTACGCCAAAACTACTGCGAGCTGGTTCAAAATTGTAGAATACTTATAGTAATTGCTAAACAAAGCAAAGTAATCTCATAGGGAGGCACAGATCATAAAACTTGCAGTGGTTGGATGGCCGAATGGATACGGGGATGGACTGGCATTGGCACGTTGATGGGGGTGTTAGTGGTTCAACTCCCTCAACGTTTTCGCTTTTGCAATTTCTTAATTCTCTTTGTCCAGCGCTGTACTATTTGTGCACATGCAAAATGACGGCAACTTTTCGTTGCTGGTGCACGAAAGTGACCTCATTTGCAAGCTTTCAGTGGTTGAAGTGTTTGGACCCTTCGGTGCCCCTAGCACGCGTGGCAGGCGTTTCCGTGCGAAACTAGCTTGATATTCGTGCTCAGGAGACTCAATTAGCCCTAGATACAAAATATTATCCAAATTGAGATTTTGACCTAAACTCGAGACAGTGGGATGGACATGGGTACATAGTCACTGCTCTACTTGTACAAACGAACAACTAGGAGCATTGCTTAAATTCAATGGAAGGCCGCGGTCATACTTTGCGCAGCTGCGTTAGTTGACGCCGGTACCGGCGTCAAACTCACGCAACCATTTGCCAGCCGCAGACGACGGCGTCAGTAGATAATGCGCAGCGTTTGCAAAATTCTTGACCCAATCACACTACAGTATGATAATTGTGGCCGATTCGAATCTTGACGCTGTGCCAAAATTCGAATCGGCCACAATCACCATACTGTGGTGTGATTGGGTCAAGAATTTTGCAAACGCTGCGCATTATCTACTGACGCCGTCGTCTGCGGCTGAGTTTGACGCCGGTACCGGCGTCAACTTACGCAAGTGTCTGCGTGAGTTGACGCCGGCACCGGCGTCAACTAACGCAGCTGCGCAAAGTATGACCGCGGCCGAACCAACGCACCCCAAGTGAACTTCACCTAGCAACACATTGCTATGGCAAAATATAGCAAAGATTTCCTTATATCGGCTACCGACCTCCTTTCGTTATCTTAACTATGGTAGTAAGTAGTACTAGTGGTCGCCCTTTTTTCCGAGTTTGGGTCCAAATCACGATTAGGATGAAAACTTGTCATCTAGGGTAGTTCGACCCCCTGAGCATGAATATCACACGTTTTTAGCGGGAAAACGCCTAGTTCCTCTGTTATGAGCATTGCCAGGTCCAAACCAATTATTCGCTTAGTACGCAAAAATACTGAAGATAACGGTTCCCTGGTAGAATAAAAATTGATTTTGCACATATTTTGCACGTATGGTCTTACACGAGCACAAATGGATGAAAACTAGAAAAATAAAAATTTGTCCTCAGCGGGGATCGAACCATCAACTATTTTCAGGGTCTCCTAAAACCATTTAGCCAAATTTGAGACCGGTTTTTTTGCTTCATGTATGTGACCCTATAAAATGCAAAAAACCGTTTTGAGAAAGCTCACCATGACCTTATGGGCCTTCCGTGTTAGGGCGCATCGAGAAAACACATAAAAGCTTTGTCGAAGGATGAAGGTAACTGTGAAAAACGAGAGCAAAAAACTGCGTGCACTTAGTCCTCAACCCAGTAGTTACTTAACACTCAATAATACAATGTTTTAGTCTCACAAGAATGTAAATTTCGTTTCTGCTGTACGTACCCTCCTCACAACACTATTCACCTGACCTCTTGGAACACTGGTCGGAACCCTTGCACGCCACCCCTTCTTATACACACGTGAATAGTCGGGCGAGGCGTACAACAGCTTTGGAAAGGAAACGGGCGCTGTAAGTCGAATTTGCTACCTTCGCAATGGACCTATAACGAAATTTTCATTGTTTTTAGAGCGGTACGGAGTCTTATCGTACACAGATTCCTCGGATCGCGAAGGTTTATCCACTCCCACGCGTCAAAAGTTTGGGAATCCCCACCACTGATCAGGCCCTCCCTCCCAAAATGGTTCCCGGACCGAAAAATCGCAAAGTTTGACGGCGACCCAAGGACACATTACGGCGCTTATTTACATTACCCTAAACTCAGCACCGATGAGTACAAAAGCCTTTCGATCAATTCGCACTTGGATGCAACATTACGTTTGAGCGAAAAAATGAAAGAAAAATGAAAGAATGAGAGAAATTAAGAGAAATAAGAAATACACTATACAGTAATAGCGAATGGTAACAAATACAGGTACCTTAGACGGATCAACGACAGCCTCAATGAGTGGAGTACCACGCAGCTGCTCCGACCATATTTTCCGTTTCTGTATGTCGATACCGATCCCACCAACCTGAGCGGACAATTGAAAGTATTTCATAGGCATCGTTGGAAATACGCCAATAAGCGACTCACGCCTTCCTTGTTGAGTAAGTACACCAGTAAACCATTTCCACAACCCAGATCTGCAAATTTTTTAGGTGTGCTTCCACGTTTTCTCCAAAATTCCTGAAAATGAGACGATACAGAGCAGTTTTTGAGTAATGCATGAAAATCATACCAAGAGGTAAGCGGCTATGCCGCAATCTTCATATACAAATTTCTTCGGATCTGTTCTCTCCGTCCATGTCTAAGAAATACAACCGAAATAGCATTTTCGGAATAAATGGATGAAGAGAAGGACAAGTACCTCCACAAGATGTCGACCGTAAATCTCCTTCAACATCCTATAGCGAGTGCTGTAACCTTCTATATTTAACAAGCCATTTGTCCTTTTAACAGCTTTCTTCGGATCGAGAAAACGAAGCCATTTAAAGAGAGCAGGAAACATATTGTTAAGCAGCCATCGACATTCTGCGTCTGGGATACTGGTTGGCACAGCAAGGATGAGACGTAAACTGAAACACTGTAATGCTGCTATGAAAAAGGACAACAACAGCAAAAAATGGCAAGATGAGAAAACAGTATCGAAACAAACTACCTACCTCAGCTCAGACGACTGAACACAACTCAGCTTATAAGGGAACGAAATATGAATATTTTTCTCAGGCTTGGAACCAAGAAAAACAGGAATAAATAAAAAAGCTGATTCGTCTGAAAGAGAACATTCAGTACAACATTCACAGCATTCATACTCACAACAAACCTTCAGCAAGGGAAACTTCGTAGGCGGAAGAGCAGGAAGTGTTTTTCGCGACAAACTTGCGAACCTCGCACGGCTCTACAGTGGGAGCTTAAGTATGTAGCTAACTTTCTTGTAACAAATCTCATAAAAACCTCGAAAATTTAAAAAAGCCGAGATCAATCAAGATGATACGTGATAACGCCTGGCATCAGCATTATATAGCTATTCCCTACGGTGACTCACAAACTCACAGAAACCAGCAATTTGAGCAGCACTCTCAACGACGGTTTCGTACTCCTTGGCCTCCGGTGTTATCAAAACTGTGCCAACCAAACGACGATTGACCGACTGAGATTGCGTCCTCCAAATGAGGACTAACTAAATATGATATTGACTATTCTCTGCATTCTCTCCCAACAAGATAGACGGTAAACCTTCTCAAAGTGATCCTGAGCAACAACAGGAAATTCGTACGTAGCTGTATCCTCGCACAAGGTTCTCCATAACATCTTCAAGAGCTGTTAAATATCAAGGCATTTTTTAAAAATAAGCAAACCAATATGCTGAATATATGGAGAAATTCCGGTTGCAATTTAAATGTGAAATCCTCATGTTCAGCACTTTATGTTAATGAGATCAACGTATCAATGTAACAATAGCAACCATAAAGTTGAATCTTTAGCAAGGCACGAAAATAACTGCACTATTGTGTGACATATCCATAATTTTGCATCCCATCAGAAACATCCAATTCAGCACCCGTACTTGATCCAGACACACCTAAACGGTGAAAGTAGGGCAACACTCGAAAAAGTATAGGTCTGAAGCGGGATCTAGAGGGAGGACTGAAGGATATTGCATCATGCCTTCTTAAAGGATTCACGACGAGGAATGATGCAATATCCAAAGATCCGCCCATAAACTTATGCAGCCACATATGTTGAAAGAGCGAAAGTCATGGACATTCTTCACTCTAATTCTTTACACTGTTGCAAGATGGAATTACATCTCACCTTGACTGGAATTTGTGTTATAATTGTAAGCCTTATGAAAAGCCGCCTGATCCAAAGCTGTCTTGTACTGACGCTGCATTTGATACTGCTGTAGCTCTCCATGATACTTGTTTAGCTTCTCGTGATATTCTGCTAACTAAAACACGAAATGTTACGGGTATATTGGTGCAGTCCTGATTATTTTAAGTAGAATCGTATTAGGTCCCAAGAAGAGCTTTTCGGTTTTTTACATTTTCAAAATCGGGGAATGGTAACTCGGCTCACACTCCATCTTTTCATATAGATGAGGTACCATTCAATTAACCACACTTTTTCCTTCACGATGCGAACTTATATATCCCTTTTTCATGGAAGACTGACGATTAATACTGCCAGGGAATCGTATAAAACAGTCCCAACTATGATATTTCTTGGACACTGCTATTGAGGGAGCTGTTTGAATGTCTGAATAAGTGGTGTTTGGTTAGCCTTAGAACCTTGTTACTATAACGGGATAGGCTTCAGCCTGCACCTCCTTCATTTCTGGAAGACGTTCTAAGAAGATACGGTAAAGACGCTGCCCCAAGGTTGTAGTGCAGTGCCCACTTTTTGGTCTTGGCGAATCAGAGCTACCTGTGATGGTCAGCCACAGTTGTGAGAAAGACCAGTACTTTTGAATATCCCTCGCAAATACGGAGGCCCATCGCTTTCTGCTGTTCGAATTGAACCGTTTTGATCAACTGTTAAAGGAACTGGAAGGGATGTGAAGAAAGAGGAAGATCCAAAGAAATGATCATTTTGTAGCAAACATTCACAGTCAGAGGTAATAATCGGTGGAAAAACCCGGATTCAAAAGCGCGGCGCTGTGGAGTATAATTCGCATCACATTCGCATCAATACACTGACTTTCCTAGTTGTCCGTTGTAGAGATGTCCTTTGTTGTCTCGTAGAGTGCGTTCCATTCATTGGTGATGATGCGAAATAAGTGAAACAACACGCAGCAACAAACAAGTCATACAATTAAATCAAGAATAAGCGAAAGCGTAAAAAAAAGTGTGATACGTAATCAACCCAATGATTTTACTTTCGACGTCATGGCAAAGTGCCGTGTGTGCATTGCGGCAACGGTAATTCCGTACCGTAAACCGAAATTGCCCTCCTCCTAGTGTCTTTATTTGAGCAACTCATTTCATTTCTGTTCTTCTAAAACATTGGACAAACTTTTCCAAGCTATGCCTCCTCCCCTTCAAGGGCTAAAATTTGTGTTTGCCTCCGTTGCGACTTGACCAAACAAAATTTCGTAAAGTGAAGTCATTCAAGTAGTGTTTTCTCTGACCTGTATTTAAATTCTTCTATCAATCAAATATTAATGTTGTACTTGCTCAATAAGGACCGCATGGAGGTTACGTAATTTTCTCTCCCCACTATGCGATTCCTACAGCGAGGGACGACGAGGCGGGCACCTACTCGAAGGCCCAGCCCTATCGGCCGTCACATTAAGGAGCTGTATCTTTGCCAGATTCTCAATTTTGTGTGTAAAATGTTGCATGAGGCCCTTATTAAGCAAATGAAATATGACTATATGAATATTTTAAAACTAAAAATTGAGTAAACAGAAGGGCCCTAACTACAATGAAAAGTTGCTGTAAAGTGAAAATGATGTGGACCGGGGTGATAATGGACGAAGAACAAGAAATATCGCCAAGAATGAAGAAAGCAACTCAAAGCATACCTGTGTGTAATGTTTGTCATATTTATTAGAATACATAATCAAATAACAGAGCCATAGAGTTGGTCAACTAACCTGCTTCTGATATTCCTGCATTTGCAGCTGGTACTGCTCATATTCGCGTCGGTACTGCTCTTGACGTGGATCCATCTGCGAAGGGTAGCCAGCGCCTGAGAGTGTGGAGAAGTGGGGAACCTCAAATTAGAGAGATACATCAATTTATGGAGAAAAACGAAGAAACAAAACGAAATACTTACCATAGATGGTCGTAAAGGTAGCTGTGGAATAGCAATTAGCCGAGTTCTATTGTATCCAGCATATCCGTGCTTTTGCTGAATCAATAGTACTTGTGATACTAGACCACCTTGACGGGAGCTTGGGTCCAATCAAACCCCCAATAATCATTTTTACGCGAGTCGTAATAAATGAAATATTGAAAAATAAGGGTGCTGAAATAAGGAGAGGTGTATCTCTCTATGAAAACAAAGGGCATCCCCTCTTCCTCTCCACATCATTGCGACAGCAGCAAAATATGATTGAAAACTCTAATTCAAGCTTTAGCAAATCAAGCATTTGCTTTAAATTGGAGGGCAGTACATTTTCTTATAGTTTTCCAGTTCCAGATTTGAAAGAGAATACTGTTGTAACGAGCAAAAGCGAATTAACTTACATGTTCTTCCAGATGCGCACGCTCCCTTTCCGACTGTTCAGCTAGCTTAAACTGCTCTTTTGTTACGGCTTTTCGCACAGCGATCGATCTGGAAGTATCGAGAATGAGCCTCACGAGATGGCATCACTAATAAATACCAACCTTCCATTGATGCAATGATTCAGCTTCAAACATGCTTCCACAGATTCCTGATTGTCAAAGGTCACGATTGCGTAATATAAGAGTTTCCCTTCTTCATCCTGGAAACGAAAGTAAGAAATTTCTTTAGAACAACTAGGATGATCTCAGTTGGATCCTAACGGTGTGAACACGTCGAACAAAGCTGTCAAAGGAAGTATATCAGGTCGAAGTGGCCACTTGCAATGGGACGCATATCACTCGACGCGCTTTTAGATGCTGATTTCGAATCTGTGATCAAAATGTGCCAAACGATTACATGGTTTGGGAGCCCATAGCGCGTGAACCAGACGTTTTCGAGAAAACCGGTGTGATTTTCGTGTTCATGGAATCGAATTACCTCGATGAAACACTTTGACAAGCGCTGGCTCCAAGTAAAGCATTTTTTGTTCATTCGTCGATTTCTTCACAGTAGAACTCTGCTGTGATATTTTGGCTTGGTAAAAAAAATTAGCGGATCACACCAGCCGATGACCACCACACTGTAACCATGATCCTTTTTTCAAGAGGTTTCGGCTTTGAAAATTGCCTCGGTGGTTCGTCGGCATCCAACCACTGTCCGGAACATTCACTTCTCACTATAGGTGACAACTCGTTCCAAAAACGGGTCGTTTCTGTTGCGCAAAAGCAATGAAGAAGGAGCCTCGAGACGTGCCAATTCCTGCCACTCACTCACATTTTGGGGCACCCACTTGCCGAGTTTATTCACCTTCCCAATGCGTTGCAGACCATCCGCAACGATGGATTTTCCAACGCCTGGCTTATCTGCAATCTCTCGAACTGTTTGGGATGGATCAGCTGCCAAAAAGGCCTTAAGATCCTCGTCAGGTATTGCCTCAGGTGGACCGCTACGAGGTTCATCTTCAAGGCTGAAATCTTTAGCATTCTTTGAACCATTGGCACACGATGCTTTCTCCAACACTGTTGAGCCCCCAAACTTGGTTAATTTACCGAGCTGTCTGGACTGCGGATTGACCAAATTTGTAGTTGACGAAAAATATCGTTCCAAGCTGCTTTATTAGCATGCTTCAAAACTCTTGGTAAAGAGGGCTTATCAAGCAATGGTAAAGAGGCAATCACACCACCAGATAGCGCAAAAGATATTCCTCGAAATGTACGACTGAGAGGCGAGGGAGAACTACTTTTCAATCAGCAATGAATGTACAAAAATAGTAACACAAAACGCTGAGAACTTTCCGAACAACCTAAAAAATTGAGGCCCCACAAAATTTCCAAACAGTTCTCGTGCGAATTCTGCAGCCTAGAAATTAGTCTTTGCTTGGGGGCATCAACCGAATTCCAACACTATCATCTGTTTTGTACTGCTAAGGTTGTCTTTACATTAGAGCTTCTGTCTTATCCTATCGCGACGGTCGCAAGCTCCTTCCAACACGTGAACGTCACGTTGGAAATTGGATCGTCCAGTGCCATGTACGATTAGGTTGGGATGGAGCAGCTTAGAGGACTTCGAGCGAGCTTAGCGCCGTGACGCCGCAACAAGGGTGCAACCAAAACAGTTGTCTGTCTACGTTCCACAATGAGGTAGGGCAGTAATCCAATTATCGCGTGAATCGCAAAAAATCAAAATGCTTTTACCGCAACGCATGGAACTGGCAACGCAATCAATCGTTGGTCCACACTCACTTGAGCGCTATTTTCCGATCTACCGCATTGAATACGTCTACGATCATCACCAACAGGGGAGCCCAAATGCGCAAATATAAGTTAAACCGAAAAAGCGTACTCGAGCAAAATGAACTGACGAGACAGAACCGTAAGCGGAAAAGGCTTGTCGAAGGGAGTCCTCAGTAACGCTCTCCACACCGAGGAAACTCACAAAGAGCCGTCTTGACTTCAATGCCTCCATTTTCGACAAGTTATCCTAGAAGCAAGCCTTGGAAATCTTGTTGAAGCTAAGGCTAAGCTAACTCCGAAGCCGCTTGAACTTACCTCCTCAGGCAATTTGGTCACTGTTACTTCCCTGTCCCCAATTTTATGCGTAGACACCTCTAGACAATCAGTAGTTGAACTGTCACTCGAGAAAGTGATGTAAGCGTATCCTCTGTTCATACCTAAAATATTAAGCATCATAACAACTGCAAAGTGTTATAGAGAAGCCCTACACTTACCCGTTTCTCTTTCCACAGGTAATGTGAATTCCGACAATGAACCGAACTGAGAGAAATACGCACGTATTGCTTCTTCACCGACATTATTTGCAATTCCAGTCACGAACAGTCGCCTACTGAACATAATCTAGTGGACCATACGAGGACGGGGCGGAGCGCATGTGCGAAATACCCCGGCCCGAGCTCGCCGGAGGGGAACGAGTTGCGCCGCAAGAGTCGCGGCCTGCGGCGCGTATCGTGTTTCGCCGTCCATGCCGGCGCTTCTTCACAAACCCACGTTGCTCGGTTTCCAATATTTCAACTGGTTCTCAACCTATTTGAGTATAGATAGTGTTGTGGAGATTCATTTAGTGGCCAAGGTAAACTTGTGCACATTGGGCTTGTATCTCTTATCAGTTGTAGCCCATGCAGCGGTGTATTTTATATAGAACGAACTTGAAGTTATTTGAAAGCAAAGTTCACTTCTGTTATTTCACTTTTTTGCTAACCTGGCCATTTGTAAGCGAGCAAAAATTAAGAATTTTAAGAACTTCTTAGTAAATCCCAGTTACACTTGATTCCCTTAGTATATAAGCTTCCACCAACTGTTCATTCAACTTCTTTTTCTTGTAACTTTTTACGTGTTTTTTATCACCTTTTTACTGCTTGTTTCTGCATATCCGCTCTAAATTATTGCGTTATTCGTAGCTATTCCTTTCAGCTTCCATGTATATTTGTTTAGCACCAGAAGCAAATAATTTGAGTGAAAGGAAGAAAGCAAACGCAAGAACAGGACAGCTCCAAAATATTATCGTTTCTGCTCTTCTAATTTCGATGAGGTTTGCTGTTCAGTAATGTCAAAATGTGAACTAATGTAAGCGTGAGTTCAATGAGTATTATTGTATTGCAGGTGATGTCGAAGCGATCCCTATCAGACAACAGTGATGGATCGGATCAGGACGACTCGCATTCAGTTTCCGACGATCAGGAAATTGCGGCAAAGAAGAGGCGTCTGGTCGCCTTCGAAACTGTACGACTTTTGTCCGTCACTGGCGTTGTGAGTATCAATTCCTTGCCTCGGAAAATTTCGAAGAACTAAAGTAGAGAGAAAGAGATCATGGATTACTGAATTTTAGAACGACATTGACGAGAAGAAGACAAAGGTGCAAGCTTACAAACTCTCTGAAGCTCTCCGTCACAAGAACAAACAACTGAAAACGAAGGAAAGGGAGATCGAGCGGCTTCGACAACGGCAAATGACGGACGAGAACACTAGCTGTACGATAAATCGGCATTGGAACAACGTTAGTGGCGGTTTTTGTCCTAATTTGTGAGGAAATGATTTGGTGCTGTGGGTGGGGGGCTAGACATTTTAGGTTCAGCTCTTGTTGATCTGCGAAATCATTTGTAACATTTGTAACAAACCAATAAAATACGGATGCAAAGAAGCAATATTGAGCATTGAAGAAGGATTCTACTCTAGTATGGAAAGGGAAGGAGCTCCGGTGTGGGCGAATCGCTTCTGCGCCATATTCCATAAATTCTTGCAAAGTGATTAAGTGATTTGCTATCTCTGATTATCGGTCAGGGAAAGGAGATGTTAGTCGAATGAAATTTCGAAAAATGGCTCAGCGGGGTGAAACTCCCCTGATAAAAGCTCGCATGCTACGGGTATAGCGGCTGTCTCAGTGCATGTCTGTAAGGAATCAGTGCAGGAAGATTGGTCACTGGTATTTCAGAAAGCCACTGCAGTGTGCACGTCATTTTATAGGATTCAAATACCTACAGTTCACAGGTTGCAAGCGTGGTGGGAAGAGGTCAAAGCGTATCTCCCATTCGCAAAAAGATTGTATTCTCTCAGAATTGTTAACTGCCTATTTTAAGTTGGACGAACAATTACGGCTCATAGCGTTACGTGGCGCATCGTCTGAGGAAGTTGAAGAGTTGTTAGAAAACAATGATGAAGCTTCTACGGGCGATTTCTTGGACGAAATTGTACAAATGGAAGGTGTTCAGGGAGAACACGTCTACGACAAACGAGTGCAGCAGAGGTGCTTACCAAGCATATGGATACGTTACATTCTTGTTGCTCATGCATAATCGTAACTCAATAAAACGCTTCCAGTGTTCGACTCTTTGAGAAGGTTATGCAGCAACTTGCTCGAAAGTCGGAACATCATCGTGCGTTCAGTAAGAAGCTGATCGGTTTCTTCGAATGTAAGTGATTATACTACTTTGCAGTCCTTTCCTGCTAATGATCTTCAAAAAGCGTTGAGGTTTTCTTCTCTCTCAGCTACCTTTTCTGGTAGTGTTTCGAACCTTCGCTTTTTCACTGATCTGATCTCATGTAGAATGTCCAATTTCTTTTAAGAATCTTAAGAAATTCTCCATGAGTGGTTTCAGAATATGCACGGCTTTCGTTCATGCTCATTTGATGGGGCACAGTCTGCAGCCTATATTTTTCGAATATGAGTTGTTTTCAGCGTCATCCTTAGCGGGCGAAAGCCGCGATGAAGCCTTCCATAGTGTAGTTGTAGAAAACGAGCGGTTAACGGAGGAGAATAGTCGCCTGCAAAGAGAAATAAATCGTGCTCAACAAAAATATGCACGGTCGAGTATTAAGGTGAGATCACCTTCTTGAAGTTATCCTTGCAGTCATCTTCAACCGAATGCATTGTAGTTAAAAGAATGTGAGGACCAAATCACGCTGCTAACTACTCGTAACGAAGAACTGTCGAGAGAATTGGAGGAGGCAAAGTTTGATCTCGATAAGGCTCAACGGCTAGCGAACAAGCTGGATTATAAGCTGTATACTCTCGCTAAGGTGAATACATTTTTTTAAATTTCCTTTTTATGTCCTACTAGCAGGATTCTCGGAGAGAACCTTACGGAAAGTAGTACTAAAGGTGTTACACTGGATTCAAATGTTACGCAAATGAAGCTGTTTTTAAACTTGACTTGTTTACGTCCGAGCTGGCTAAACGGGAATGTGGACGGTAACATTTTATGACATAAAGAAAGCGGAGGATAGTTAGGATTATGAGTGGGAAGCGCTAAGCAAGTTGGACATGAATTATTGCTTGTATGCCTTTGTGAAATATAACCATCATTTGTCTTTTCGCACACAAGTAGCTGGTACTGTGAGTCGGAACTCGTTAGGTTTCCCCTTCATTAGAATTCTCGGTAAAGATTTTTCGAATGAGTGATCTATCGTCCGAAACCAAGGGCATGACAGTGGGTTTCGTTGCTTACATTTGATAGTTGTAACGATATGGCTGAATGGTCGAAATGCATTTCTTTTGACAAGTCTGGAAAAATCAGCTAGGCTGTAAGGGCTGGCTCCTTGTGTCGTTTATGGGCCCCGCGGGTCTTCAGAAGAGTTTATTGTGGACCTCACGGTGCAGGAAGAGGAGACGAATGAGTGAATAACCACACCGCACATTCCTTTTATACAATACAAGATAAGCACATATCACTACCATGGTAAACAATGATCTTAACGTTCATTGTAATGAGCAGTTATATGGGAAATGGTTGTAGAGTAATCTCTACATAGGCCTGTTTTCAAGTGGAAAAGAATCCAGTTAAGCTTACCAAACTCGTTTCTTTTTTGAACATTTTTTCCTGCAAATGTCCGGTCGCTGAGTTGTTTTTGCATCATTCTGTGAACAACTCCTCTTTTGTTTCTGATCTAATGACCTCAGTGCTTCGCATAACAACTCTCCAAGTTGAGTAGGTCAAAACAATGGAAGCTGTTGGTGTTTTTGTACCAATGGAGCTACACCCACTATTCCGCCACCGAGAAAAGAGAAAGAACATAGTTAACAGTATATGTGGAAGAAATCTGGTCCCTCCAGTAACATCCTTTTATGTCTCGACGCTGGCAGTCATGGAGTAGTTGGGACGGAGTGATGTCATTGTTCGAAGTAATGTGTGGTTACATGTGCTGTGGAAAGGATTCCTCATTGTTGGCCTGTGTTGATGTTTTGATGTTTCGCACAGTATAAAAATACTGGGTGTTTTTCCACTAAATACCATCACTTCCACATCGTTCAAATAAATGATAAATAATGGTAACCATCAGTTTCTGATTACTTCAATAACATCACTTTGTTTCATTAGAATACGCAAAAAGTTTCCTATGGGTGGTCGCTAGTGCTGAGCGAGACGTAGAGCGGACAGAAAGAAACTGCCCGCATAATTGGTTAAATCGTGAGAAGGCTTCCTTTGACGATTGCTCTCCTCTTAGCGCAACACTCAGAGCTATTTTTTATTATTTATTTATTTGTTTATTTATTGAATGCATGACACATGACGTGACAGCTGGTGCAAAACTGCTGATACTAAGCTCCCCAACTTTTTCATCGTGGAGTTTTTATCTTTTATCTTCATTTCACTAGCGATAGATTAATTGGTAGTAGCTTTATCTATTCGCATTTTGAGCTTTGCTGCTAATTGGTTATTGTTGCCTTTATCATAATTTTGTTATTGCTGACTTCAGCTAAAAACTTCATTCACTGATCTCACAAAATCACAGTGTTTGTAATTGCTTTACAGGACAACACAACTCATTGTGAGGTGCGACCGAATGCAAAGATGATGAATGGCGTATCGAACGGTGGAGGAATGAGCGACTCTCAGGTGCTATACTTTAAACCCATTTTTAATCGGTTTTCACTCGTAAATTTCTCCATTTAGCTAGAAGAACTGCGTGCGGAGAGTGAGTTGAATGCTGAATTAGCGGCAAAGCGACTGCAGGAAATTCACGAGTTGAATGAGCGCATACAGAAGTTTGTTGAAGATAGTGTGCGGATGGGATGTGAATTGAAGGTCAGCGAGTGTTCCACATTTCCAGTTAACTTTTGTTCAGTTTTACTTGTATTCGATTCTATTACAGTCTGCGTACAGCTCATCTGCGCAGATTATGCAAAGTACCGAGTACCAAAACCTGGTTGCTTTCTATTCTGTGGTTATTGATGAGTGCAGGAGGCTCAGGTTTGTCCTAGAAGTAACCACTCTCGAATTAGTTTTTTATATGTGATAATTGATATCCAGTGATAGACATTCAAGTGTTGTGTATTGGGTTGTCCAGGAAGTTCTCAGCGTTTTGATGTTTCACTTTAAATGATCTCAACCTTTTCAATGCTCATCGGATTCAATCGAAATAAGCACCGTTAAAATCAGCACACTTTTGCCGATGTGATACCAATCGATAAATCTCAGCAAAGAAAAAACTGAGTCCACGAAGTCTACGAAAGCTTTTTCGCTGGGTCCTGGTTGATGAAGTATTTTCCAGCAGAGAAGTTCTGAAAATGTTTGAGAAGGTGATAGTCGGTTGGTGAAAGGTTTGGAAAATATGGCAGGTCACGTAGATCTTCGTTCCCTGATTCGTTCAATTTATGGATAGTGATGTGAAAGCGTGGGCGAACGTTGTCATGCAAAAGATTCTGTTGACGAGTGCTGACTGCAGCTGACGCAATTTTCGGTACATTCGTCGATTTCTCACAGTAGAACTCCTGTGATGGTTTAACCTGGTGACAAAAAGTCATAGTCGATCACATCGGCCGATGACCATGACACTACAATCTTTTTTCGTGAGGATTCGGCTTTGGAAATCGCCTGGGTGGTTCGTCGGCATCCAACCACTGTTCGGAAATTCTACTGTTATCCTACATGATCCACTTCTCATCGCAAGTTACAATTCGCTCCAGAAAGGGATCGTTTTGTTGCGCAAAAGCAGTGAAGAAGAAACCTTGAGACGTGCCAATTTCTGCCGGTCACTCAAATTTTGGAGCCCTCACTTGTCAAGTTTTTCACCTTCCCAATGCGTTTCATACCATTCGCAACAGTGGATTTGCCAATGCCTAGCTTTACTGTCTGTGGAAGTCAGCTTCCAAAAACGCCTTTAGATCCTCGTCAGGTAAGCTCCACCGTTACGAGGTTCATCTCTAATTCTGAAATCTCAATTCGTTGGGCCATTGTCGCACGGTGCTTTCTCCAACACTATTGTACCCCCACACCTGGTTGATTTATACAAACGGCGATTATACCATCATATAGTGCAAAATTTCTCTCCAGCATGTACTACTGAGACGCAAGAGAGAATGAGTTTTTAATCAATGAATGTACAGCAAATTATAACAAAAAGCGCTGAGAGCTTTTCGAACAACCTAATGTAAAATGGATGCATCGATTTAGAAGCGATTACGAGGCTGTAACTGAAGAGCGTGATCTGCTGCGGCAGGAAATGCTGCAGAAGGTAGAAGAAATGAAGGTGCGTTCAACATTGAAATGTTCAAAAAGGTTTTGAGGTTGTTATGCTTACACCAATTTAGGCGGACGAACATCAGTCCATGCGAAAAATGCGTTCTCTATGTGAACAGATAACTAGAGATTTGAATCAGGTATCCAATTTTTTGTCCAGCATTATCCAGCTTGAGCTATACTTTTAGAATGGGTGTTTGATCATAAACCTGACGTTTTCTGAAATTAATATCCATATCCGTCAATAATAGGTGTCATTGGGAATGTGATTTATCAAATCTAAGGTAACTATTTTACGTAGCAAGGAGCACTAGCGGTGCATTTTCTGGCTGTTGTGGGGCTCTACAGTTTTCAGTCCTGTTCCACTCGGTCTTACAAGAACAAGATCCGATGACTTTTGAAAACAATTTTTCATGAAATTGAGTCATCCTTCAGTATTTTTTTCATACGCATTGAAATATTACCTCAAACGTTCACTGACATTTTATGCTCCTTGAATGTAGCATTAAATAATGGTGGTTGCCTGATGCACACTTGATTAACTGCTCTCGATAACCTGTCGTTCAGATGAGGACGGAATCCGATATGCTGCGGATGGAGTTCGAGCAATCGCTTGCTGCACATAGTAAGCAGGTGAGAAGTGGTTATGGTTATGGTGCTGCGGGTGCTTCCTTTTCCTTTAGGCCGCCGTCAGACTTTGCAATTTTGCGGCGTCGCACTTTCGCACGCGAATTCGCGGCATTGCACAATCTCAAGGTCGTAGTGTGGTGTGCGAAAGTTCGGCGCCACAAAATCGCAAGGTCTGACGGTGGACTTAGATCAAGGTTAATAGCAATTTTCTACATCCTGCTGATATAAGCGACTGAGTGTCTCATGTGTGTGTAAACCGCCTATTCATTCCCCACGTACCCAGCTAATATGGAAACCTTATTTCACAGAGTATTATGAGATCTGGTACGTGGACATCAGTGGTGAGAAACAGAACTGATAACGATTGATGAGGAGTAGTCTACTGCAAGTATTACTAATAACAAAAGGGAATGTGTGTCGTACTAGTAGGGGTACTTGGTGCACGCTCCCAGGGAATATTATTTTTGAGTAAATTGTGCGGCTCTCTTGTTTTTTTCTAAATCTGTGCTTGTTCTTATTCTCAGATTTTTGTACCAGTATTACATTTGGTCAATATATTCAGTTCGATATAGATACGTTATTATACAAATGTTTTTGAATGTCGTGGCATCCGTGTGCATTAAAGCACGTAGTACGTGTATAGTTAAATTATGGTATACTGGTATGCCATCGAAAAAATGTGTGTAATAACGTTATCTATATCGAGCTGAATATATTGACAGTTTGGTAGCGCGCAGTACTGCATGCTGCACATAACTTGAAAATGTAGTTATGCAAAACAGGCCCGATCTATGCTGAAAGCGATTTGAAATGAACCCCTTCTACACTCCACCGCATAATGCGTGCAACACATATTGTGTAATAACTCCATGCCAGTCTCAAACCTCTTAAATACTGGTGCTAACAATCCAAATAACGTCAACCATCACGTTTCAATAACGAAAGGAAGCACTAGTGCATCCACATAGTCCCCATCATTATTCAGTTATCATTATTCAGTTGATGAAAATACAGCGCCTTTTTTCCCTGTTCTGTTGGGACGAAGTAGTAGGTACTGTTCAGTGATACTTGTAAAAGATTTGCTATTTTCAGGACGCGAAGCAACAAGATATCAAAGTGCTGTTCGGTACCTTAAAGACTCAAAATTATCAGCTAAATTCCGACGTCGCGAAATATAGAAAGAAATGGAAAGAAGGAGTCAACACTAATTATAAGGTATTTTTTCAATTTTCGAGCTCCTTTATTGGTAGTTATTGCATAGATTTTTAGATACAAACGGAACTTGATGGAGAAAGACGGCGGCTGGAACGTTGTCTTGTAATAGAGTTAGATGACGAAGATTCAAATGAGCTTGCCAGCCCGGACCAATCAAGGGATGACCTCGACATTAGTGATGACGCGAACGGGGAAAGGTACATCATATGCTGCCTTCTCAAGCTTTCGTTTTTTAGTAATTGTCCATCGTTACTCTTTTCTTGTTCTTTTTTCCTGCCTCCTGAAGAGAGTGCGAATCGTAGAGATTGAGGGGAAAGATGACTCTTTCAGTATCAGCAGTTTACAAGCGAAAATCCTGGAGCTGAAGCTCAAACTGGAAGTGTATGGTGATATAGGGACTGATGTAAGAGACAAAGCTGAGGTATTTCTTCCTCGTATGGCTTTGATTCACAGATATATTCGAAGGACTGATGTTCCAGCTTTTGGTACGTGAGCGTCGGTTGAAGAGGGAAAACGAGCGCTTAATACATCAGATCAAGCGTCTAGGAAACATCGAACGAAAGGAACGAATGCGATATTTCGAGGTACGTCTTCCATTGGGTGTGTCAAGAAATACGGGTGTATGTTGGGACACACGAATCTAGGCCGTGACCCTGTAACAGCCAGTGGCCTTTGACCTAAGCCTTAAATAATTCAGACAATTTGTTCATGTAAATCGTGTCCTCCTTGCAAGTCTGTTTCGTTGTATAGTCAAATTGTCTGAATTATCATGTCACAGGGCAAAGGGCATAAGCTGTCACAGGGTCGCGGCCTAGATTCGTGTGTCCCAACCGTCACCCAAGAAATACCACACTCTAGCAGTGCTCCATGTTTATGATTTTTTCTCACGAATTTCCTATCATCGATTTTACGCTAAATGGTTCAATTGACGGAATCAAATGCACAGTGATTTTGTCAGACATGTTGAAATGAAATAAAATCTCTTCCAGTGTATGATGTTAGGCTTTCAGACTTTTAAGTACAGTGTTTCCCGAGATATACGTCCTGTATTCCTATGTCCCTGATGCGCATTTTTTAGATGGATGCGAATCGTCTATTTGCTCAGAAAGACAGTGAAATTGAGCGGCTGAAGCGCGAGGTGGCAATGCTGAAGGATACGGAAGCTTCTTTAATGCTTGACTTGGACAATACTGGCTCTGTAAGATTACTGCTGTTGACTCGATTTTTATGGCAGCCACCTATTCTCTCATTCAGGCGCTTGAAGATCTGCAAGAACAAAATGCTAAGCTGATCTCTTTGCAAAAGGAAAACGATGAGGGTCATATCAAAATGATGAATGATCGAATAATCGCGACTCAGTTACAAGTGAAAATTAAAGAGGAAATGGTAAGATTCAAATAAATTAGCTCATAATTACAGTTCAGTTTACTTCTTCCGCTCTTATGCTCAAGAAAATACTTTGGAAACTGATAAGGATAATAACTTTTCTTGTAGGCTCATCTGGAATCGCAAGTGAATAACTTGACCAGACAAATTGCGGCGTTGCAGTGTGAGAAGGAATCTCAAAATGAAGCGTTGCGGCTAGCTCTCGAGACGATAGGGGTGAAGACAAAGGAGAATGTGTAGGTGTTCTATTCATAATTTTATTTCCTTTATATGGCGAAAATTGTTGTCAGATAAGTCTTCTGATATAGCCAGTTTTCACCTGCATCAACACATTCTTGGTACTACCTTGTCCCGTAAAGCACGGAGTTGATATCTTACATTTTCATTCCATAACTATTCAGTGTTATTGGTTAAGGTTACGTTCGTATATACCCGTACTTATCAGCATATGGAATCGCCTTAATTGCACAAGCTACGGTACACATGCATCGCAGTCGCTGTTTAAAGACACCAGAAGGGGGTAATTTTGGCTTACGGTAGAACAGACGTAGTGTGGACGAGTTTAGTGGCCGCCATTGCGCAAACTCGCCAATTTGACGCCTTGGCATGGTGCCAAAAGAAGGTGTTTCTGTTATAAATTTGTTTTTTCCTTTACTTTTTACTTTGTTCTTTCTTATATTGTTTCTAGATGTACTTATATGAATGCTAATGTAGTTAGGAATGGCCACTCCACTGCGCTGGGAGTCAGGTGCTACAACTAACGTTGGCCCACGGCCCGTCTCCTACAGCGGACAACTCGGAATGGATGCGCTGATGCGAATGGGATGCGAATACACACCGCAGCGTCGCGCTTTTGAGTCCGGGTTTTTTCGCCTATTATCGCTTCTAACCTTGAGTGTTCGTTACAAAAAGCTCATTTCTTTGCATCTTCCTCTTGTTTCGGACCCCCTTCCGGTTCCTTTAAATGCTTGCTGGCTGTGTAGTGCTCAACATTAGTTGACATTAGTTTCGGGCAGTGGGTTGCTGAGATGTCCATTGCCCTGCAGAAAAGCTGTCAAAAGAAGATGTACGTTGCAGTTACTGATCGCGGCCCCTCTTCCCGCTATGATGAACGTAATCGAGCATCTGCATCTTTCATTCTCAAAGGCAGTGGTAGGGGTAATTCGGTTCGTTTATTCCAGTCTTTGATACTGACCGGTGGACATGTTAAACACGAAAGCTTACAAGTCAAGCACCATGTCATTTCGATCGATACCGCTTTAGTACGGTTAAGTATCATTCAGCCATCATGTTCATTACTCTACCCCAGTCATTCCTTGGTAAAGTCGACCTTAGGAGGCGAACCGAGCCAAGGCGGCTTGAGCTAAAAAGGCCGCCTCTGCCACAGCTCAGAGGCGTTCTTTTTTTCGCAGAGGATTTCGCCGTAGGTAGGCTTTCTTGACCCCTAGTTGTCAAGTGAATGACATCTTTCAGAGATTCCCTATCACCCATATTACCACTATCACTGCCTTTGAACGTAAGGGGTTATTCATGTCGATAGTAGAATACGACAAGAGGTGCGAAAAGCGTGGTTCATCAGGTTAAAAAAATGGGTGAATTGGTCAAAAGCAGGGAACAAGGCTACCTCCCAGTTTTGAGAAGGTGCTGTCGCGCTCTTTGCATTACTGAAAGTGGTGATGCAGACGGCGAAGGCAGGTCAACGCAGCAATTTCGCAATCAAAACTCGAGGGAGCGCGTTTGGAGTGCGACTTCAGCCTCAGCTAATTCAAGTCTGCATCGTTTTAGACGCCAAAATCGTATGATTGAAGCTCTGAGAAAGCAACTCACAGAGCAATCCTTAAATACCGCCGATTTGGGAACGCGCAGTGAAAAAATTGGAGCACAGCTGAGAGATATCCAAGAGGTATGTGAGCACAAGGCTAAGTTTCCATGATCTTTCCTTTTTCTGAAAACGAGTGAGAGTTAAGGTTGTTGCTTCGAAGACGCTGCAACTAGAGGTAATCGACCAACGGAAACGTAGGTTAGAAGAAGAGAATTCTACACTCCGAAAGCGTTTGGAGCGGGCAAAAAAGAGTGAGAAGTTAGGCAGCACGGATGCCGTATTGATGGAAGAAATACGGGAACTCAAGGTGAGCTCGTACATTAAGATTTTCCCTAGGGGTTTTTGGCAGAGTTCAATTTTTTCAAGGTCATTTTATTGTTTGTTCATTGTAGTCACCTTGATTGCAGGATGTACTCACGTGTCCATCTTGCAAAGTGAACCGAAAGGATGCTATATTAACCAAATGCTTCCATGTGTTCTGTATGAAGTGCTTGAAAACGAGGTTAGTTTTCGTCTGAAGGCCCTCATACTATACATCGCGTTGATGCTTTGTTGATGTCTAGATTTTTAAAATCTTTTCATAAAGTTTGTGTAAGTAGATCGAACAACTCTAGGTATGACACAAGGCAACGAAAATGTCCGAAGTGTAACGCTGGCTTCGGCGCGAATGACTTCCATAGGGTCTACATTGGGTAAACATAGCATGTTAGGAATCCGTTGAATGAAACACGTAAGCAATTTTGAGTTTTACGCTTTGTTATTTACAAAAGAGCACGATACTTGCTCTTTTAAGCATTTTCCTGATTGCGATGCGATTAGTCGCCGACTCTAACTGATTGTACTACCTCACGCCGAAGTACGGTATCTTCCTGCCTTTGTTCACAGTCGGTTGTACTCAGTTATTTATCGACTGATATATGCAACCGATCGCTTCCCGCCAAGGAATCTGATGCTTCACACATTTGCTGCGCTCTGAGATCACTCCTCTCTCACTCTCGTTTCGTTTCATGATGTTTGAATAAAAACCTTTCACCATCTATTTTACGGTCATAGGCACTCGTTTTTGTGACTGCATGGTGTTTATATATTGTGGTACAGGTTCTTTCTCGTCGGTTTTGTTCGTGGTCTTGTCCAGTCCTTTCTACTGCAGACAATTTTGATCATAAACTTTTTATAATTAAGTAGTTGCTATAGACGGTCACTTGGGCCACATAACAAAGTTTTTGAGTCGTTACTCTCCGATTATCACACAGAGAATAGTAGAATTACAAATCGTTCATTAGCAGATCACCGTAGCTATTTATGAGTCGCCACCAGTGGGTAATTGTGTTTATTTTTATTCTTCGTTAGTGATTGCAAACAAACTCATGCTCTCGATCTTTAGTATTACAATTCCTGCGTTCATCGTTTGTGCTAATTGTATTGTTCAGTCGTTAAGGTTTGTCAAAGAGTTCAGTTTTACATAATCTTAAAATGACGACAGTAACCCTCGTACACCCTTGTTTAATGAAACTTCTCTGGGACGTAGGATGTATTCACTGGGCGCAAAAGCTGTTGATTACGGTATGCTACGAGTCCCTTTTACGTGAGATCTTCGGTCTATGCGTGAGGTGTTTGAATATTTGTTATCCTCATGTCATTTTATAAAGTCTCGCTTTTACTTGTTTCTATCATAACTACGTTTTTTAGAGATCATTGCCAATTTAATTAATTTATCAAATCCAATAAAGCGACTTTGTGTTCAAGGAAATGACGAGTGGGATTTTGTGCCATTCTTTGATGGGCTAGTTGCTGATTCCGGATATTGCGATACTGTAATAATTCATGGTTGCGGAATCGGTGAAGCATTGCAAAACCCTTAGTTGTATGTATATCGAACGAAGGAGGGAATTGACCAAGTTGTCAGCATCATTCGGCCCTAGGAACACTGCAGAGCGCGAGTACGGCGCAAATTTAAGCTTTCTGCTGAAGTTGCGGGTTACTGAGCAACTGATGATGAATACAATACCGCTTTTCGCTTTAGCGCCAACCTGGAGTAATGTCGAGAACTACTAGAAAGGTATTTTAGTGTAATCGTCACGAACACACATACCACTTGGGGTCAACTAAAGAGGAAGTGGAGAAAGAGGGGGGGAGGGGGAGGGACGCAAGTTTTCACCGACGACGAAGCTCGTTCCCCTCCTTAGGGTTGCGTTGAAACTCATATGCCTCCTCCTGTATGAAAGAGCATCTGGCTTCTCTGCTTTAGCCCACCTCTTAAGGAGGGAAAGGAGCTTCGAGTCTATGAAAAATTTCGTCCCTCTCTGCCTCCACTTTAATTCACCCCCAGTGTGGTGCAGGTGGCGCCTGTTTGAAACCGGATGCCAAACAGCTTCTACTACCAGTTCTACAACTATGAGCGTGTATTTATGCAGGTGACCGAGACTTCTCTATTCTACCCTTTCTATCAACATGAGAACTGAAAGCGCTCTACGTGCTCAGCGAGAATTAAAACAGTTACCGAGTGCTGCTCATACGGAGAACTACACATAAGGAAGAACAACCAAATGCCATTTAATAGATTTGCTTAAAGGAACCGGAAGGGTACCAGCTTCAATATACTCCATGATCGACTTTCCATTAATCTCGGCATATTAAAAAAAAACACGACCAGGATGACGTTTGTGTTGAGCCTCCGATACTGTTATCCTACTCTATATAATTCGCTTAGTATGTCTGTGCGTGTGTGTGTCCGTCTGTCTGTCTGTCACGAAATTCATATCTCGCGTCGCAGCAAAGCTGGGACGCTGAATTTTGCAAATGATATAGGGGGCAGTAAGGGCGGTAGTGGACCGAAAGTGAGAGCAGCTGATACGCGCTGATAAGGAGCTTGAAAAGTCGGATGTCACCAAAGTTGTTTCGCCTTTCGAGCTGATCCTAGAGCGCTGATACTCATAGGTGTTTTGCGGTATGGGCGGGAACATTAATGGTGGGTGACCGGCATTGATAATGGTTGATAAGATTCGATAAGGAGTATGAGAAGAGGGATGTCGTCGAACTCGTTATATTTATTCGGCCAACGTTTAGGCACAATCGCCCTCTTCAGAGCCTGCGGAGTCGAAACATATCAGTGATACAACACGTCGAATACTACCTTTCAAGTTACAAAAGCAAACTAAGGGTTAACTGATCCTAAGAGACATGGTAAAACTCGCTGGCCTTTTGAAGATGTGGAGCTGTAAATTGGCACCTTAGGCTAGGATTTTTGCGGTGGTGTTTATATATGTGTTTTTAAAGCTCGTAAGGTTAGGTCAGGTTTGAAATATAATAACGATCTCGGAGGCTCAACACAAACGTCATCCTGAACCGGAAGGGGTCCGAAGAAAGAGGAAGTTGCAAAGAAATGATCATTCCGTAACGAACATGTAAAGATAAGAGCGAAAATCGGTGGAAAAACGCTGTGGTGTGTATTCGCATCACATTCGCTACAACACACTGGCTTTCCGAGTTGTCCGCTGTGGAGATGTCATTTGTTGTCCCGTAGGGCGTATTTCATTCATTCGTGATGGTGTGAAATAAGTGAAACAACACAGAGCAACAAATAATTAAAACAATCAAATGAAGTATAAGCGAAAGCGTGAGAAAAAAGTGTGTTTACAATCAAAACCTAAAAAAACTCACTTTCGACGTTTTGGCAAGGTGTCGTGTGTGCATGCGGCACCTTCGAGCCACCGTAATTCCATACCGTGTGTCAAAATTGCCTCCTCCCCTTTAAAATTTAAACAAAAAAATTTGCTGAAACCACAAAGCGGAACATTTCTTCTGCAGTTGCGTCGCTATTTTGCCATTGTAGCGAGGTTTCTTGATGGAGCATGTTATCATCTCTCATCATCCGTCCTTGGCACATGCTGGTGCTCTATTTAAGAATTAAGGCTGATTTTCGTCACATTTTTCCAAAGCAAGTTATTCTATTCCATAGAGACGCAGATCAAATATATTCACTATCGCTGCTAGAAATAATTGGTCGGATGTAGTGATGTTTAGGCCTATAAAGGGAGCCGAGGGGAAAATGAAAGTGCAACGCAGTCAGGCATTGCCATGTTGGAGTGTCTTGGCAAAAAGTTCCCCATGCAAATGACAGATTTGCTCAATTCATACCGCCACGTTAGGAAAATGGCACTGATTGTAGCTCCCACACGCATCACCCAGTGCACCGGTCTCCTACATGCCACGAGATGGATAGTCTAAACGGCATCTCATCAGGATAGTCTAAACGTCATCTCATCATCAAAAGTTTATTCTCCAACTTTGAAACAATGGCAACAGCGGAGCTGGTTCACTGAAAGGGGGCATGGCGTTCTATTATAACACTCTGCCTCAGTTAGGCCTCAACAGCTCTTATTTAGAGCTTTGAATAGAAAAGTACGAAGTGATACAGCTGGTAACGCTCGAGAAACAGGCATTTTGTTGGTAAGGGGATGTAATAGGAAAATAAATCTTGCAAAAGGGAAGAAAGCCTCTAGGTGTTACTGATAGTACTGTCAGACGCGCTATAAAAACAAAGAGAATGCATCTATGCAACATCTATTACGTTGGTTCATGAGTTCTGTTCCACTTCAAGCATTTTTTATGTTTTCCAACCTTGCTTTTGAAAATTTCGAGCGTGGGTATGGAGATTATCAAAGCTTCAGCCTATGGATATAAGATAGCGCATGAGTGCGCAAAACCAGATTGGTTCAAAATGAATCAGTGTCAATTTCGAACCATCTACCTTTACGAGCTCCAACTCGCCACTTCGCGGGACACGGCGACCAGGGATATGATATCCGAGTGACTACCGATTGCACCATCCGCCGTTGGTTTAGTCTCTCTGAAGATGAAGAACGATCACTAGGGCCCCGGACCCACTTCGATGAAGGGACGCTGTGCTGCGAGCTCGAGCTGCAACCCGATTCATTCACCCTTGAACTAGAGGAGGAGAGAGGGCTACCGGTTACTCCCATTGCACCATCGGTGGTCACCTGCATTCATGTGCTTTCAGAAAGTCTGTCGCGATGGAAACCCACGTTCTGACCCTAGCACCGAATTGCTGAGTCCACGTAATACAAAGCATTTGACTTCCGTCAGCCTAGTGCTTACGGTCGTCAAGGACTTTTGCATGCAGTTGTTCATGATGATCCAAGCGTGAAAATGCGGTACTGGAGACAAAGTTTTTCTAGCATTTGATACAGTTTCGTTAAGCAGCTATGGTAGAGAACAAACTAAAATGCAGTCTTTCGCAATGCATCCTTTCTCTATGATTCTCCTTACCGTGTTACTTTCCTCAGAATTACCTAACTATTTAACCAAGTTTATTTTTAATTTTCATTTGGCGTTTTTATACACGTTTAATAAGGCATACACTCGTGAGCATCTACTAATCGCTATCATAACTCTTCGTGTATCGCTCCTCCTCTTCCTCCTCCTCCCATCATAAATGGGCATCCTCCGCTCGCACCACCCACAGGTGGATGAAGTGGTGTGTCGACATGTGTCTAAAAATAGAAACTGATTTTGCATTACAGTGATTACATGGATAGTTGATGCTTGGTAAGGTTCTATCATATGATCGTCTCCTACTACTTGAAGCGAAAACACATTCTTTAATAAAGGTAACAATTTATGTCGCAAAATTGCCCACTGAATGTGAACAATAATATTGATTCCACGAGATCTTCTCGACTAGAGATTATCATTCATTATCATCTGTTATCAAGCGCTATGATTTTCTAGGTCATGTGCAGTTGAAATTTATGATTCCACGAGTGACCGTTCATACTGTAACCAGTTGAGCCATGGCGCAGTACTGCGCGAATCGCATGGTAATATTTTGCAAAGTGGATATAGCCGATGTGGCAAACGATGTCAAAGGTGTCCATATCGCATAATTCCACACTGTGATGAGCGCAGTGCTGAGCCCTAGCTCAACTGATCTCTGGAAACAGCCGCCATATTTCGGGATCTACCACTCTACTTCCTGTAATACGAGCGATAACTCCCACAATTTACCGTGAGGTGAGCCTTCAAATAAAGTCAGAAAGATACTATTGATTTTGTGGAAGAAGACCCACAACTATCTCCTGATAAAGTGTTTCATCGGGTAAAATCATAGTGTTCTGCACTCCAAACACGCTGTCGACAAGTGCCTTTTGCAGGAGGCGCAATGGATGTGGATCCCGTATCGAAAGCTTTTCTGCAATTATGATTTATATTTACCACAATTAAAGGAATTGTGCACGAAAAAAATGAGTTTTTCTGCTTTCCGTATATTTATGTCTATATGATATTAAGGACCGCATGCAGAACTCCACATGAAAAATGAGGAATCGGCTAGACGCAGCTCCTCAAAGTGGCGGCCAAGAAGGCGGAGCGTCAAAGTAAATACCCACTCTGTAGTGCCGCGTTCGAAGACCAAGAGTGGAACTGCTTTCATACCGTACATGTTGCCGCTATGCGTCTCCGACCGCGGCGGGCAACGGGGCGGGCATTTACTCTGAGACTCCGCCCATTTGGGAAGCTGCGTATTGGCCGAGTTTCTCACTCTTTCCTGTGAAAGTTTGCATGCAACTGTTACTATGCATATTTAAGATGAATATGTGGAAACAGAAGAAAATCATTTTTCCGTGCACAATCCCCTCAAATAATTGAAAGCCTATTTGTGTCATCTGTGCACATCTGCATTCAGTTACCTCATGGTTTTTTACTACCTCGAATTTTTGAAAAATAATAAAGCTTATTCTCATAAAGCAGTTCTTACCAGCTACCGTTTCCTCCCTTGTTTGTATCCACTCCCAGAGCTGATCTGAAGTTGTGGATGGATCCAGTGAAAATTTGTATAAGTGTAACTAGAAGGAACAGAGTTTAAGAGCGCATGTAATTGAGATGTAAAGATCAGGGTAAGTTCACGATAGAGTATTGCTCACCTTGTCCAGCAATAGTAATTGAGGAACTTTGTCAGTTTCGAGTTTAAACTGCTTCATGACTTCGTCACTCACCTCAAGATCACTGTAATTTGGTAAGATCATGGTTAGTGGGTGATGGTGAGAAAAGTGAAGTTGTCTAGAGTGAAATGAACTGTCAAAAACCACCTGGGTTTTTCGGGTTTTTTTTCATGGAAGGATGTTTCGAATAAATTCGTGATAAGCCAACATTGAATTTCTGATGGCACGTGCTCCCTTCCTCGCAGTGTATCGTATTATACAGGATAAAAAATCGCCGAACCTCATGAACCGCGAAGGTGAGGGAAACTTAGATCTTCTAGAGATATTTTCTTGGTTTCATCACTGATTTTGGTGACAAGGGCGATTTGCAGGAGCATCGCAGATGGTGCCATTCAGCTTAATTGAGAGGAATGCTGGTTTGTCTCGAACAAGAGGCGTGGCTTGCGAGGTAGGGGTGACTGTGCGAATAGTTCAAAAAGCGTGATGTGCCCGTGACAAAGGTGTTAGCTCAGTCAGTCAGAAATTGTTTGTTTGTGTTTATTGTTTTCTAAGCGGTAAGCCGGAATACAACAGTCGCATGCAGTTCATCACTGCGAATCAAAGTGTAATTCTACTTATTTGTCAACAAAAAGTACCTGTTCATGTAAGTGAAAACGATGGCTTTCCTTGCATCTACTCTGGTGGCCAAGCTTATATAGGAGGAGTTATCAAAAGAAGGTGAAGCCACTAGAATGGCCACCTTGCGGGGCTGTCGGAAGAGAAGATTTGTCGTAAATCCTCGTGAAATGTCAATCTGAAACAGTCCGAAGAACATATAGAACGACTTCTTAATTAGTCATCAGATATTAGCTCTATCTTCACTTTTTCACGAAAAATTCGTCGCTTCCGAAGTTTTTCTAAGACCATTCTTATTGTTAGAAACGATACACTTGCTTTACCAAGGGTTACCAGTATCGCGATTTCTGAACAGCAGTTGGAAACGTGGCGCTAAATAAAAGACCAAGAATATTGAGGCTGGATTAAAATACGCGCCTGTTTTTCTTTACCACATCTTAGCAGATACTTCGTTTTGCTGGGTCTACACTGATTGCGGTATGTACCATTATGTCAGGATTTCGCGTCGTTACGTGCGGCGAACAACGTTTGCGTGCAAGTTGACAGCACTCTGTGGCAATGGCGTGCAATTGCGTAAGAAGGGCGGCGACCGCATCTACACCTACTTTAATTCATTCCGACCCTATACTGAGCTTGTTTGTAGTATTCATTCTAATTGACAGAATATAATTGAGTTCAGTTTAGTTTGAATGTTTTCAGCTGATAGGGTTTAGCATACATTCATTTTATTTCCTGTGCTGTGCATCATCCTTACTTGCATATCCACGAAGATATTAGGAAAGTAGATAAGCTTTTGCCTCAGCACAAGAAGAAGCTCCGAAGTGAGTGGAACCATCTACTTGCGCAATAACGGACTTTCGCATTACGGTGGAACCAATTCACTAACCGCCAGACTTCTTTCCTCTAAACCGATCTGTGGGAACACTCGAAGGGCAGTGCGTCGCAGTTTAATACAATACATATATAATTTACACTATTATACGACGTAGAGCAAATAAAGTGCGGGCGAGCAAAAACTAGTCATATATGCAGGGTGCAGAGCACAGAGAATGGAATGAACGCAGGCAAAACGCTATTATCAAGCGTAGGTGAACCGAAAATTCTAAAAATACCTAAATTCAACTGAATCCAGTTGGGTTGATACTTATTCGGAAACGAGCTCAACATAGCGGTAAATTGAAGAGAATAGGCGTAGATACAGTCCATTGCGGAGCGCTTGGTAAGGCGTCGCCTACGGACTCGGATGGACGTGTGTCACACACTCTCACTCTTGTCACGTACTCTCACTCTCCACTCACCTAATCGGTAAGCCACGCCCTGCCCGGCGCTCCGAAATGGACTGTACGGTCACCGCCCTTCTCACACACTTACACGCGATTCCCACAGAGGGCAGCCAACCCGTCTGCAAGGGTCTCGCAGAGCACGCCGCAACGCGAAGTTTTGACATAGGGGTACACATCCATGTGACTATCGCCCTCCTCGTCAGGTTACACGTAGTATCGCTGAAACAGCCAAGGGCGAGGTTTGTTCCCAGGCTAGGCGTGAAAATGAGCCACCTTGTGGTCTCAACACCTTTTCCTTCGTAATGTGAGAACCTCATTCAAGACTGTCGTCAGACTAATTTCCGGGATCATTCGACAAATTTTTGTAGCTGTTTCACTGCTAAATCACTTACCACACTAGGAAATGAGGCCGTCGACGCGAAGGCCATTAGGGATCCTGGATCAAATTTTCCATCATAGTCTCGCCGCCTCTGCTTCTCCGTTGGACGGTATACGGTGACGGTACCGCTGCTTCTAGAACGAGCAGGATTTCCGTAGCTACTACTATATTGGGATATTGATTTGCCTGTTAGACTGCCTACATGATTCTACTCGCAGGCTCACCTCTAAAATTGAATGTGATTATTATTACTAATAATTTTTCAATAATGTACATAAGTGGAGCAGTCTGATCTTAGAGAGTCATCCATGAAACGATGATTACCCAGGTTTTATAATAACCGCCATGAAGTAACGTCCATGAAGTCGGTCAGCAGCTATACTGTAGTGTCGGAATTCAGCACAATCACGATCGGGGAATGTGCCGATAGTAACAGGATGCGGATCGGAGCCAAATATGCGGCCTGAATTTGAAAATTTAAAGGAATCGTCCACGGAAAATGAGTTTTTGTGTTACCCATGTATTTATGTTGTATTTGCCTAATGTTGGCCTCATGCAAAATTTCACGCGAAAAAATGTGAATTTAGCTGAGATATAGCACCACAAAGTGCGGTCCCAGTGGGCGGGGCCTCCGTGTGAAAGCCTCGTCCCGTCTTCCGCCGCCGTTGGGAACGGAAAGTAGGACTGTTTACGTAACCTTCTGTTCCTACAATGCGTCTCCGACCACGGCGGATGCGGTATGAGGCTTTTACACGGAGGCTCCGCCCACTGGGACCGCGCTTTGTGGTGCTGTATCTCAGCCAGATTCACATTTTTTCGCGTGAAATTTTGCATGAGGCCAACATCAGGCAAATACAACATAAATATATGGGTAACACAAAACTCATTTTCCGTGGACGATTCCTTTAAAAGTACAGTTCACGATAATTTTCGTGCCTCGCCGTGCTCCATAAAGACCCTAGGAGTGCTAAAGAACACATGTAGGAAGAAAAAAACGGGGAAACTTTTCGAAAGCCCCAAAAATGAAGTGTTTCTGACCTTCGGATTCGACGAGTTTGCAGCTCGAAAGCAAGTAATATTTGAACAAGTATTTACATGATAATATCCGTTAACGTTGTTTTTACAATGGGAGTGTCTCCTATCATTTCTTATCGCGGTCGATATCATGCTTCTCACACACGTAAAAGCCACCGCTCACCAGCTGGTTGAATCGAAGATGGGTGTGGGCCATCTTGAGACGGTGGCCGTCATCTTATTTGCGTGTTCCTTACGCGTTAAGCACCCACCCTCGCTCCTTGATAAGGGCACAGCTTTGCCCTTGTGAAAGGGGCTATCTACTTGCTAATGGAACCAAGGCACTCATATTATCGTGAACTGTGCCTTTAAGGAGCTCAGTGCAAAGTTTTTTTCTTTGCGATCATCTCACTTCCATGCTCCAAGGCTATAAATACTTTGAGAAAGTGTAAGATATTTGATTCCAATGTTGACCAGTCGGCTCATCACGTCATTCATTTATTTATTTGTTCATTTTTTTATTCATGCGTGCATAGACGCGCCAGAACATCAAAAGAAACTAAACAACCACTATAGTCAATCAAGAGGACGACAGAGCAATCTTACAACTTCCAATTTATCATGGATGCGATAGAATGTGAGCGTTATCGTAACGAATCTATTTCTCTAAATATTTTCCATACTTACTGAGATATGGATCCTTTTATATTATTTCAGGTAATATAACTTATATAATGGATATTCATTTCTTTTCTCCCTAGTTCTATTAACAGAGCGGACTGTGTTCATCGTTTACCATTCACTGGTATATCAAATAATTATTTGACAACTGCTATACTTGCTGGATCGAGTTCATTTTTAGTGTTTCATCCTTACTTGTCCTGTAAAGGGTAGGTATGGGCAGAGCAGTCAAGCTCAGCGAGGTCACTCAGCATGATAAAGTGCGAGGGAGGTGCGGTAGAGGTGTGAGTGGTTGCGGAAAAGGTGCTAGCAAATTTTCTGTACACAAGTAGCTTACCCTCTGCGAAGCAAATGGAGCAAATTCAGGCACAATTTAATTATCACTACTCCAGAAGCCGCGAGTTGTCCTTTTGACATTGGCTCAATTGGCAACAAATTGGCGAAACAACGCCTCACCAAATTCGTTAACGTTCCCATTTAGGGGTAGTTTAGTATACTGATCTTGAATATGACATTCGCTCGAAGCTGCATTAGGGGAAGAAGTAGTATGGGAAAGTCGAGGTGCCTAGTAACAAAACAGTGAAGAAAAACGGATGGAAATGGCCAGAAACTCGCGAAATAGGACCCCCTTTCCTTTCCGTTTTCTTGGCGCGGACGACCTTTCCATCAAAAGACGTTTACTGCAAAGGAGAGTCTCCCATCGGCATGTCGCCAATAAACACAAGGGAATGTTTGGAAATACGACAGCAACTATTTTCTGGGGTGAGCTTCATGCAAAAACTAAGAAAGTGCCCCGGAATACCTTCAATCTCTCCGCATAATCTTGGCCGCTCTCGACATAGCCACCTCGAATCACGTCGCTTGAGGGCGGGATCGTTTGTCGAAAGGAGGCAGATCTTTTCCATTGTGCCATTTCCACAGCTCGGAGGCGCGCTTTTTCGCCGGGATTTCGCCACAGATAGTCTTCTTACCCATACAGCTTCCATGTAAATGACTTTTTTTCAGGGATTCCTTAGTAACCACATTACCCTTGATAAATAAGATTCACGTTATCCTGAGGTTCAATTCATTCTTTTCGTAACTCAGTTTCTAGGCTAACGATAATCGAATAGTACCCGAATTCGTTGTGTTAAAGGCATATTCCACGATTATTGGGATATCACATCCCGCCGTGGATGGATAGTTCGATCCAAGCTACGTAAGCTGTACCTTTACCGAGGTGTGGGGGTCAGTTCCTGGAGCGTGCAGAGCCAAAGAATCTTGCGCAACAGCTCGGCCACGCCCACCCCAGCCGGGAGTCTGCCTTTACTCTTCGACTCTTATCTTTGACATAGGTAGACTAGCTACGTAGCCAAGATCTTGAAACTGGTAGTAAAGCAATCGTCTCGTGATGTAAACCCACTACTGAGTGACCTGACCCCACACTAAGCACCGGAATACTTGCAACACACCCCCGGCTGGGGTGGGCGGGGCGAGCTGTTGCGCTAGATTCTTTGGCTCTGCACGCTCCAGGAACTGACCCCCACGCCTCGGTAAAGGTACAGCTTACATGGCTTGGGTCGAACTATAAATCCACGGCAGATGATGTGATATCACCATAATCCTGGAATATGCCTTTAAAGGCACACCTCGCGAAAAATTGTGAAAGCTATCGCGCGTGTTACAGGATGTAGATGCCCTGGTTCACCCGTTAGTGAAGAAAAATGAGTCGAAAGGCACACCTCGCGAGAAAATGTGAAAGCTATCGCGCGTGTTACAGGATGTAGATGCCCTGGTTCACCCATTAGTTAAGAAAAATGAGTCGAAACCCTTGAAACCGCCAAAAATAAAGCTCATTGCCCTCAGTCCTTAAACGAGTATTGGAGGTTATAGAAGAGCCACTTTGATTATCGTGTGGTGCGCCTTTAAGGGATTGGAGAACGTTAGCAATTAACTATAACAATGCGAAACTATCGAAAATTGAAGTCGATTTTGGCTACAATCTGGTTACCAACTAATCAATTATTTTGAAATATAGTACACTAATTGGGTTTAATACGGTTCTTACCACTACTTCATTCTCATGTGCCCTGTCGAGAAAAGATCGACAGGAAAGCAGGTGATTAAAGGCACCCCACGCGATAATCAAAGTGGTCTATACCTTCTCAGGGCAGGTAGACCCTCGGATGGTTGCGAAGATTGCACCCTTTTCAAGGCGCCACCGCTCACACCCCCCGCGCACGGCCTGGTTGACCTGAGCCGAGTTGAGCCCACCGAGCCGAATCACACCCGGCTCAGACGAGAGGGAAACTTGCGATAAGACAAGATAAGGCAACGATATCAATAGCGAAGGTAGCTCCAACAGGGAAGAACAGGTGATATGGCACCATTTTGAGCGATATCATCGAGCAAAAACTCACTTCTGGTCTCCCATACTCGTACGAGGATCGATGGCAGGGAGCTTTATTTCTGGTAGTTGCGAGGGGTTTTGATTCATTTTTCTCCACTGGTGTGTAAACCAGGGCCCCTACATCCTGTGACACACAAGATAGCTCGCACAATTTTTCGCGAGGTGTACCTTTAAATAAGCTCATCTAACATGTCAGGGTGTGAGAGATGAGAGGTGAAGGTGCTAACGAATCCTGATAAAGTTGAGACCATGGGATCGTAAACCTTGACCACACCCTCACTGATAGCTAATCCGTCTTCGGACCAAGCTAATCTGATAGTATGAAGTTTTGCAGAGCTCACGCAAAGTGAGCGGATCAGTCTTCACCGGAGTCGAGAGGAGAGTACACCTATCCCGTCACGAACGGCTTGGTGATGCACTGTGCGTGTTGGAGGTGCCCCTCATGAGGTTTCGCAGGATGCGAGCCTTGAAGAGTGGATCATTCCCGATGTGGAAAGTGGAATTATAGTAGCTCACAAGATGCGACAACGAATTCACATCGGCCTACATGGGCGTAGTTTGTGCCGTGGTCAACCTTTTTGCTCTTACAGGGAGAGGATGCAATGAACGATCTCTGTTGAGATTGGTACATTAATCCAAGATTGCACATGATTCGGTGGCTAACATCCCAAAACCTTTTGACCTGCTTGTTCCGAGTATGAAATCTATTGCAGCAGATTCTAGCACTTATATTTATTGTTTAGCACACTGCCATACAATGGATATATACTGTAGATAACCAGGTCGATCACAGATGTGTTGTGTTATGTATTGAAACAGAATTTAGAGCCGCCAGTTAGCACCCATGTGCGGAATATGTGGTTGCTCAGGTTTCGGGATTCCAATCACGGAATTCATCTGATCCTCGGACAGTCACAGTTCCAACACTCATGCCGAGTACATGGTCGTGAAAGTGAGGGATTGTGCACAGGGTGGAGGTATAGAAATGGATTAGCATGGATATTTCACTGATTTTGAAACTGTTTTTCATACAGATGCTCAACGCAACATTTCCTAGGTATTTTATGTATGGCATTACCTTTTTTGGCATTCTTGACGGCATCTTCATTTCCCACTTCAATGAGGGGACCGGAGACCGTTCTGTAAAGGGATATTACACGCGGCGCTGAGCCATTTAGTATAGAGTAACGAGCGATGAAAAAGGAAAAAGAATGAGACGAACTATAAAATAGAGCATGTGATGGAAAACTCTGACAAGCTGAGCTGTAAGAATAGACTTACAAGTACATCCACTGTAAATAGTAGGCCTCATCTCGAAGATAGTATGTTGACCCGATATTGTTTCCATTCCTTAACGAGAGCCTTGTTACCAATATTCGACTTCGACCTCTTTCGATATTCCTGGCTACAGTATTCCCACTGCAGATCAGATTTATTCTATCACTACGAAAGTAATCTTCGCTCCCTCATATAAGCTAGCTGGACTAATCATCATCGTGACTTGGTGCCTCATGCACGGATTGAATTGCCAATGGGATTAGATGTCATGGAGAACCGTTTTATGCCGTGATTAGTTCAAAAATTTGGTGTGTCTTTCCGTAGGCTTCCTGTCTAATGAAATGTTTGGCTACGATATTTGTGATGCGCCTAACAATGAATATTTGCCGAATACACACCCACAAACAATGTATCGTATATATAATATAAAGCAAAATTCCAAAACCTCATGAGCCTGTGAAAGGCTGGTGACCGATTTTGTGGACTTTTGACTTATCAGTTTTATTTTACCTGTAGGCGACGATTGTGTGAAAATCCTTTCGATCAAGACCTTCACAGAAGTTTGGATAGTTATGACATTCGACATGAGCGAGTATTACATCTAAACGGGAAAGTTCCAACATATCGATTCGCATTGACCCGTTCTCCCTAATTTCCCTCGGTAGACATACAAACAACCCATTTCAGAGCGCCTGATAGGGCGTGGCCCACGGGCTTGGATGAGAGTGTATCGCACTGTCTCACCCCGCCACACACTCTTACTCTACCCACTCACCGAAGTCCGTAGGCCACGCCCTATCAGGCGCCGTAATGGACTTTAGCTTTTCAATGTTCCAGGTAATTTGTAGTCCTAATGACTGCAAATCTCTGATTGGAGTACGTGGAAGAGTACAAATGGAGAATTGCCTAGAACAGATGCAATTAAGCAATTTTTGCTCTGAAGTACAAACTGACGAACCTTCATAAAATTTTGTCATTTTGGATGTCCTAGCAAAAAGATTGAAAGCATGCAGACTGGCACTGTGCACTGAAAAATCGAGAGTTCAGCAACCGGTGGCATCATTTTCATGAAATTGAACTCGCTCCAGAATCAATGTATACATGAAAGGGAGGACGTTAGTGTGATATTATATCTAGTATATGCCGATGACCAAATGAGAGTTATAGGTGGCACCATGATGCGTATAACATACAGTAAGTATAATAGTAAGTATAACAGTGTAAGTATAATAATAGCTTGAATATCAATAAAGAAATCGTGTTTAAGACACCTTCCGTTACAGGAATGAGACGAAGAAATAATTCACCTTTCGTTTCATACGTACCTTTAGGAAGTCAGACATAGAGGTTACCTCTCTCTGTGTTCATCAGTAAGGGGAGAGAGGCTAGTATGCTTCAATCAGAATAATTCATGAGAATTAGTTAATGAGTTGGATTGAGTATATACTCGAATAAGTTAAGTAATATATCGATCCTTGTTTATACTGTTCCTTCCTGTTGCATAAAAGAAATACACTGACCGGATAGAAGAGTTTAGAACGGCTTCACTGGAAAACTAATAACTCGAGCCACGGTATTGTGCTAGGAGCAGGGCACTCCCAAGTGTAGAAGAAGATAGCCGCTTCAATACGACACCCCCCCCCCCATTTACGGGGACCATGCGACCCCTCCCTTCTTTTGGACCTCTACAATACCACTAACTGTTGCCGGATTTCATATTTGCAATGTGATGTGTTTAATTGTTACATACCCTTTTGTGAGGCAAACTAAAGGATATTTATTTAACATTTTTTCACATGGCTTTGCGATGAAACACCCTTGCCTTCACATCTGCTTATTGAGAATTCAGATAGATTTCAGTGCTTATCGCTTACCTCTGGAGATACGACCCCCACCCTCCTATCCGGTCAAATACGACCCCCTCCCCTGTCGAGGATTCCTCGACTCTCACTGCCCTGGCTAGGAGACATTCCCTCAAATCTAACAGTAACTCCGTAACTTGCTCTTCGGACTTCAGGATGCTTTTTAAAATTCTTCGCAGACAAACTGCCTAATGTCGGAAATATTGTACTGGGGCCATCTATTACCAGGTGCGAAAAAATGACCTGATCAATCCCACAGCCAAAGGGAATAGTCAGAAGTTTACTTTCTTTCTTAACGCACTAACCCGTTATATTACAGTTGTGTAAAAAGAAGGCGAGAAGCTTCCGTATGTTTTCACTCCTTCAAAAATCCCGTAGTCAAGTCCTTTTTCAATGGTGGCCATTCACTTTGACCGCTTCCTACACTCGCATTCCAGGATCTCCCCTGCTATTGGATTATACCTATGTATCGCTGTCCTCTCTTATTTTGACCTTTTTTGTTTCTTCCTGCATGAGATATCTCATGTAATAATTATGGAAATATATGAAAATCACATGCATGAATTGGAGATGACTGGAACTTGCTCTCACTACCTATCCACACCAATCAGGCCTTCCACCTCTCTGGTATCAGTCGATTTTTATCATAGTAGTTAACTGGATGAGATGCCTGATCTGCATACCAGCTCCCTCTTGCTCACCTCTCAAGTCGCCTTTGGGCCAAATCGCATTGAGATACCACTGCATTACAGCTCTTAATTTCTGCAAAATCGGTGGACTGCGGCCGAGAAATCTGCCGCAATCCGCCGTTTGGCAATAACTCCAGCAGAAGCTCTAGCCACTGGTCAGAAGCAGAAGTGACCCAATCGATTTTTCAAATCGATGACCAGTGGCTAGAGCTTCTCAAAAGAGATCTGTCCATGTTAGAAAATTTGTTTCTGCCGTATCATCTTTGTTGTCGAGAAAAATGGGAAGTGGCTCACCAAGGCGCGAGAAATCCTGCGGGCATAACGGCATCGTAAACTCTCCACTTCAGCTTGCAGTTTTAGTTTAGCGGTTTTGTGGTGATATAACTCATTCAATTACTTAATTTACCAAATTTCGGTTTTACCACACACAGCTTTCCCGAAAACATACAGTTTTCTCGAACGCTCTAGACCAACTTTTTATCAGGTTACATTTAGTATTTTACAACTTATCATCATTCCAACCACTTTCCAAAGAGAGATAATTTTTGTGCAGACTTCCATTTGTGCAGAAAAGACCAATGAGATGAATGATGTGTGAAAGATTTAAAGGCACCGGGAGGGGGGCAAGGGCGGAATAACGTTTACAAAAACAATGGCGTCTGAAAACAAACATATGGGTTCGGTAGATACAATGTGTAACGAAACCGGCCTTGAAAAACGCGCCATAGGGCGCTATTTGCCCCTAGGGCGCGCTTCCGTCGGAACTGCAAGCTTCCATGGCCGAGCCACGCTTCGTTCATTTTAAAGCTTGTCTTCGGCTTGATGTAACTTTATTTTTGAATTATTTCCTCTTTAGACTGTTTTCTAGTGACATATTTTACTTGTTTACTTATGGATCTTTTTAATTGTGCATTTCTATATCTGAAAATCTCAGAAGGGTCAAATAAAGTCGGGAGGGAGACGCAACTTTGCGTCGACGTCGAAGCTCTTTTCCCTTACTAGGCTTAGGCAAAATTGATACCCTCTCCTCCCACATTAAAAAGTATCTGTCGAAGCATAGGTCTCATCTGCTTTAGCCTAACCCTAGGAAGGGAAAGAAGCTTTGACCTGGGTGAAAATTCTGCGTCTCCCCCCCCCCCCCTCCCGACTTATTTGACCCGTAAGTACATTTAGAAACAATATAAGAAAGAACAAAGTAAAAACTAAAAGGAAAAAACAAATCTATAATAGAACCATCTTTTTTTTGGCACCATGCCAAGGCGTCAAATTGGCGGGTTTGTGCAGTGGCGGCCACTCAAACTCGTCCACATTACGTCTGTTCTACAGTAAGCCAAAATTACTCCCTCCTGGTGTCTTTAAAACAAGTAGCACTCAGTTAACCTACCTTTGAAAAGTTTTACAAAAATCCTCCGCTATGCATCAACAGCACTACTGAACGATTCAAAGTGGCCTGGATTTTACGGAAAAGGTACAGTCAAAAATAATTGGATGCTCTGAAAACAGACCTCCTCAACAAAGATTTGCCTTTGTTACAAACGTTCATTTTTTTCTATCGGATCATCTTGGTTTTCAAGAAAAATGGGAGATTGACTCTCCGAGGCGAAAGAAAGTGTCTGCGGGCATGACGACATCGTAAGCTCTTCACATCAGTTGAAAGTGTTAGTTTAGGCATTCTGAACCTAGAGAGGTTCATGTATTCGACAAGAGCACGATTTAATGATCATGTACGACTTTCGATGAATCTTGGCATGATCTTAATAATGGTTGTTGGGATGCTTTAGCCTTCAACCAAGATTGATAATCACTTTATTTCGACTGACGTTTCGGCGTCGTCGCCTTCTTCAGAGTCTGGAAGAGTGAAGACTTCATGAGGACTATTCGTTCAAACGCCATTTCATTTCACAGAAAAATTGACAGTTCGTAGAAGGGAAAGATGCCCTAGATAAATACTGACTAACCTTTGAAACCGTCGACCGTAGAGGTCCACCTGCCACCCCGTAGTGGTAGAAGAGGGGTTTAAATAGGTAAAGACCCTCAGACCACTTACTTGAGGAAACCCCTGAGGGAGTTTGCCCTAATTTAACCTTTCCAGAGGCAAAAAGAAACCAAGTGACCCTTGGCGCTGTATAACACCCCTTATTGATTGATGTTCTAACCCCGACCCCGTTGGAGAGAAAACCACGGGGGATTGATCTAATAGATCAAAACCCGCATAGGGCCGCGAAGGGTGCCAGCTCCTTAGTGATTTCCACGCATTCCTCCTTTCTATTGATTTTAGGGTTCCTGGCCGTGATCCAGAAGGCCTTTAAGGTACGGCGCGCCGCAATATCGGGTTCACGTGATAGTATTGCGACGGCCACCTGTATGCACGCGTTCTCGTGGCACCGTACCCTGTGTTCTCCTAATGGGGTGGTAATCCTCGACTTCAACATGCCATCAAGATGTTCCTTAACTCGGATGCGAAGAGGTCTCGCAGTTTCACCGATGTACTCGTCCTTGCACTGAAGGCATGTGATTGAATATACCACACCTGATGTCATGCAGTCTCCTTGTTTGCTGAAAGGACAGATGACGCAAGAAGGGGTTAAACATGAGCGGTCGTATAGTCGGGTTCGTACCAGTAGACCTCGGAGATTCTGAGGTGGTACGTCCACCACTCTCACTATCTCCTGGAGCCCAGCCTTTCTAACACATGCACGTATTGCCGCACTCAGGTCGTCTGATACGAATGGAACACAGAAGGAAATTTTTGTTCTCTCTTCGTCGCACCGATCCCGTGTGACCATTCTACGTCTGCGTCCCATGGCGTATCCTGCTATTGGATAGCCGTTCTCTCTTGCAATACGAAGCGCCTGTCTAACGGAGTCGGTCCTGTCTTCACCCGTTGATGAGACCATCGAAGCCGTACGTACCATATTCTTGACGATGGCTCTCTTAGTACTTGATGGGTGTGCAGAACTGAAGTGGACTAGAATATTCTTACAAGCAGGTTTCCGATACCATTTCGTTCGATAAGCTCCTGCGGTGCACTGTACCTGAACATTAAGGAAGGGCAGCCAGTTGTTTGTCGGTGTTTCCCGTGTGAGTTGTATATGCTCCGACTGCTGATTTAGCAGCTCAAAACATTTGTCCATTTCCATTTGTGTGGAACATATAAGGAAACAATCGTCTATGTACCGACAATACAAAATGGGTGTGCGGTCCAGGACAGGCTGTTCTATTTTTGACATAAATGCTACCGCAAGTACCGGAGCAAGCCTTTGCCCCATTGCTAGCCCTCTCACCTGCTTGTAGTACTCGCCTGACCATTTAAATATGTTGCACGACAAACAATCGTTTAAAAGCGTCATGGCCTGCGGTATGGATAGTCCATAGAAATTGATCGAATCCTGGTGTTCCGATAAGAGCTCGAAAACCGCTTGCATTGCGGCATCATTTGACACATTTGTGTATAGAGAGTTGACATCAAAGGATTCCATTACGCTTCCTTCTACCAACCGAGTCTCTCGAAGCCTTGAGAGAAACGTATTAGTATTCGGAAGGTGTGCGGGTAGATACTTCAAAAGCTGCACCAGAATCAAGTTGAGAAACCATGAGATCCTATCCTTGGGACCACCTACATTGCTGACTATTGGTCTGATTTTGAAACGGGTAGGATCTTCCGCACTCTCGTCTCCTGCCGAGATCTTGTGGGTCTTGATGAGGACGTACAGAACGGGGCATACGGGAAGTTCACATTTTAGCCTCGTTAGCCTATTTAAACCCCTCTTCTACCACTACGGGGTGGCAGGTGGACCTCTACGGTCGACGGTTTCAAAGGTTAGTCAGTATTTATCTAGGGCATCTTTCCCTTCTACGAACTGTCAATTTTTCTGTGAAATGAAATGGCGTTTGAACGAATAGTCCTCATGAAGTCTTCACTCTTCCAGACTCTGAAGAAGGCGACGACGCCGAAACGTCAGTCGAAATAAAGTGATTATCAATTTTGGTTGAAGGCTAAAGCATCCGAACAACCATTATTAAGATTTAATGATCATTCTGAACCCATTCGTGGGTGCATTTCAGTGAACCCTTCTCCGAAATCGCATACCTCTTTTTTTCAAATTCTTCACGAAATACAAACCATCGGAGTTATTCAGTTGTGCTATTGATGCACTGCGAAAAACTTTGTGAAACTTCCTCAAAGTTAAGAAGATCGAGAGTTATTTGTTTCCAATCTTATGCATTTCGTCAGTCCTTTATGCTTACATGTGAGTCCGCACAAAAAATTGACCTGACTTTGGAAAGTGGTTGAAATATTAATAATTGTAGAATATTAAGTGTAACCTCATAGAAAGTGGTCTCAGAGCTGTTGGTTCGAGAAAATTGTGTATGGTTTCAAGTACCTCGGTCATGCAAATCTCAAATATGGCGAGGTACGCATTTGTATGAGACATATTACCGAAAAACCGCCAGCACTAGAACTTTCAGTTGAACTGGAGAATCTGCGATGCCGTTACGCCCGACGTACTTTCTCGCATCTCATCGAGGCAATTTCCCGTTTTTCCTGAAAGGGAAGATAATCCGTAGCGATATGTGAAAGTTTCCTGCAGTTTCTTGCCTGGACAGATTCGTCTCGAGAAGCTCTGGCCACTGGTTCGAAGCAACCTCTGCTAAAGGCTAAACGGCGAATGGCGGAGGATTTTCTCGTCGCTGTCGGTCGATTTTGCAGAAATTAGGAGCGATAAAAAGGGAGATAACGGCAGCGTGATCAATTCATTTTTTTCTTAAAGGTGTCTGAAAGAATGCTTGCCCACCATGGCTCCAGAATAATACGAACACATGCTTGTTGTCGTTGAGCGATTTATCGAACTCTTCACGAGATGTGAAGGCGACAAGCTTGTGCTCTACGTCGGTGAGCTTTTCTCCGCTCCTGAAATGCAGGCAAAGTGCTCTTCTTTCTCATTTGAAACCTTACTTGTTACACCCATTTATTTATTTATTTATTTATTTATTTATTTATTTATTTATTTATTTATTCATGCGTATGATGGGTGCTCTGAAACTCTGGGAGAAATTGACGAATGCTTTGATTGAACAAGGTGAAGATAAAGCATCAGAACTCGTAAGAGGGGGAGAGATCTTCAATCCTGCAGCAAGGCATGAGGACGACTATGTCACAGTGGGCAATGGTGCTCTTAGCGTCACTGCAAGGGTCGAGGGAACCTGTCTGAACCTCAAATTGCGAGCAGACTGACTGACCCGTGGAAGAGGAAGTGCTATTGTAGTCAACATCGGTATTACTCAATATTTCATTCTTCACATATTTCTTTCGTTCAAAGCTTGAAATTGATGGGTGGTTTCGGGAGTTCACAGAGCGCACATTACAGGAAACTAGATAATCGAAAATGGGGAAACTTTGTTGAATATCGACATTTTTGTTAGAGATACTACGAAAGATTCAGGCTAAATAGTGACATTATAATGTCACTGATGACCGAGCTTGCATTACCATGTTTATCCCTTACAAGAGTGGGAAGCAAAAAGGAACAGCGTTGCTCACCTGAGTTCTAGCAGCTCAGTGTCTATGAGGTTCACTTCAAAAGGACTGAACAATTCAACCTCCAACGGTGCTGGTTTGCTGACTGCTTGTAGTTCAGTTGCTGTCAAAGCCCGCACGAAGCCGATTTCTCGTTCAGCTTCCGGTGATGCATACATCGTTAAGGAAATGGGTGAATGACGGGACAGTGCACTGAAACGCAGTTATAGTAGCGTTACAGTTAGCCAAGAGGGGAATGATGTGCAGTATGAGATCTCACTCCAACAATGCCATTTCGGTGGCACCAGGGTTCTTCTCGTTCAGTTTCCGTTCCAACGAGTACACTGCAGCGCCATTCGATCTGAACGGATTCAACTTGATTCAAAAATTACAACTTCTCATGTGCTACCAGCAGTTCAGGCATGGCAGTTAGAAAAACAAGGTTTGTCAGGTAGGCATGACATATACTAATCCTATGGTCTCTCACTCGCTTTATCCAGAGCAATTGTTAGCAATACCCCCGAGTTTCAAACTCGTTCTTTTTCTACCGATCTTTTCGTTATTTTGGGAACTGTTTGAGTAGAGCGGCGCACACTACTGTGCGTTTAACAGCATGAGCGTCAGTAGGTCATTCGGAATTGCTTTTTTATGAAATTTACTCAGCACCCATTACCACATCACATCGATAACACGACGAATAAAAGAGCGGACTAATGCTCATTCTCCTCCACCACACAAAAATCGATAAATTCGATCGATGCCATTGATGGCTCTTACCATCCATGCAGCATTACTCACCCATTAGATTGGTGCGTCCCCTACACAAGAGCGATAAATTCGATCATTACTAGTCGATGTTGACATCTATGAGGATATTCCCTGTGCAATTTCATTTACCTACTGTATGGTCCAAGGGGCGGTGTTCCTCCTCTTTCTTCACTATTATACAATATAGTGGATTTTGTCAGTCTCCACACTACCGGAACATTTCAGTGCATCCTCGGCCCACGATAGGCGGAGTTCGACTTGGCCGATGTGTGCTCTTTACCTCCTAACTATGCCCTACCCATCTCAACCTTGTTCCCTATTCCACAGGTTGTTTTTCATGCAAAGTCCAAGCCCCCCCCCCCACCTACTGTGCCCACGGCTCTTTCATGACTTTCAGAAACTCATACCTGACCATAGACCATCGTTCTCGCACGTTTGGGTCACATTGTAACCCAATTAGCAATTTTCAGCCTGATGGCGCAACGTTTCAGTGCGCTACGCCCATCGCGGGTGGAGCTTAACCTGGTCCATGTGTGCTCTTTACTTCTTGTCCCATGCCCTATCCATCCTAAACTTGTCCCCTTCTCCACAGGTCGTTTTTCATGTTATGCCTGATCTCGTGAAGGGCAGAGGAATGGACGGACGGACAGGCGGACGAAGCGTTTCACATGTACAATTCTAGGCTCCAAAAACCAAAAAATCCTTTTAGATACATACATTTCAAGTCAGCCTTTTACTTTGCTTGACATCTCTACGGCATGCTGTCGTGCATGATTTGATCAGATTTCCATCATTGATCTCACCACGTCCTTACAAACCTTCAAAGGCTGATGTTCCTGAGGGCTAAGGAGTGCGGACGAGAGGGGATGAAAGGATCCTCAGAGGTACCCTGTAACCGCCACACAAACATGCAATGCCACCGCTGTTCACAAGAAAGGTACCATTTGATAAATCATGTTTGTGGCAAATTCACGTTTTTGCTCTTCGTCAATGTTAATGATCTTGAAGATAAAATATGACTTTCTTTGCTCAGAAATTTTCCATTATCATTGCATTTTTCCAGTACTTCTGAATTGAACTTTCCGATTCGGGCGAGTTTGAGGTTGTGAACTATTACAATCAGTATACTCGGAAATAGGATAAAACCGTGAACAAGACTTTTTCGACATATAACTGGGAAAAACCCACGCGTCTTCGACAACGAAATAGTGATAGCTGGAATCGCGTTGGAAATCCGCACATCGATAATGTTCAGAGTCTTCGACGCATGAAATCTGCATTAAACATGCTATTATGCTTATTAGTAATTTTCATGGAGCACTTTTCAATAGTCTGATTCCAAATGTTGTTTTCCCTTGAAGGCACGGAGAGAACAATTTCGAGCGACTACATTAAACTAAGTTGCCAATTAGTGAGATATTCTAGAAAGAAGGAGAAGAAACGGTTAAAAACCTGACAAATGTAAGCTCTCTCCTACTACTGCCCCTCACGTAGGAGGCCTTCTGCGACCTCAGCATCATTGGAGGAGGTGACGCAAATGCCGATGCTAAGGAAAGCAAGCAATCTTCTCTTCTCTTGCTTCTTTCTCCACGTCTCCTTCACCCTCGGCAACCGCAATGGAACGCACCCAAATTGAAGGGGCGATAAAGAGCCTAAGCGCGCCTTTCAACGCCAGTATGTCCACAGATCACCTTCTTCGAACCCGCCATATTGTTTGCACAAAACATGACTTTCTTGTTCTTACCCCTTATTACCCCCAATGGTGGCTCCAATACCACCTATTAAACGATTATCGCATGAGAGTTTGTTCCGCATCGAGAGAAAAAGGGTGATTTCTTCTAGAAAGAAAGGGCCGAATCCGCTCGCCTTCCTCCTTCTGGGGGTAAATGGTGTTGCCACTCCCCTAACAGGGCCACTGCTTATAACTATCCCCTATTGGAGATCCCGTTTGATTATATGAATTTTTTCATTGTGCATAATAGGGCTCGATCTTCCCACTTAATCTCAGTCGAAGAACTCCGGTAAATTCGTCACCCCTTACAGTTCCTATGAATCCATATAACTTCTTTACAGTTGACTCACCACTTCATTCTCAACGGTTACTCGAGCCATTTGCCGTAGGCGATCTCGTACCACGCCGAGTTTTGTTAACACCAGTTCAGCAAAATCCTGTTGCTCCTCTGAATCTCATGCATTCACCCTTCAAATACCGTTTTGATACTGGGAAGTTCTACAGTGAACTGATAGAAAATTTAAATGCCCCGGAATGAGACCTAACGAAGTACACATTATCTACCCTTTGCAAGGCATGCGAAGTGAATTTCAGGCTGTCTTTTCCTGTTTGCCTTCCGGAGGAATTGGTCAGGACACTCGGTTTTTGTCACCGTGGCACTTCAGTCGGGTCACCGTACGCGATAAGCCTTCGTCACCGCACTACTGTGAATTGACCTCTTGTGAAAGGACGGGCCGTTTAGCCATGAGTGGCCAGTTTTGGGAAACCTATTGCAGTTAAAGGAATCTTCCATGGAGAAATTAGTTTCTTTGTCATCAATACATTGATGTTGTATTTGCCTAATGTGGGACCGTTTGCAAATTTTCACGCCAGAAAATCTGTATCCAGCTGAAATAGAGCGCCGCCAAATCTCGGCCGGCTGGGCGGGGCCTCCGAATAAGTGCACACCCCTTCGTCCGTCGCGGTCGAAGATACATTGTCGAGACAGAAGTCACGTAAATAATCCCACTCTCCGTTCTTAATCGCGGCAGACGCCGGGACGGATCTTTCACCTGGAGGCCCCGCCCACCCCACCAAGGATTTGGGAAGCTGTATGTTAGTCGAATTCTCACTTTTTCGCGTGAAACTTGCATGCGACCCTTATTAGGCAAATACAACATAAATATAGGAGTAACAAGGAAACTAATATTTCCGTGGACGATTCCTTTAAGTGGTGATAGGCGCCGGTGCCGCTCGAGCTTAATGTCGGGGAACTTTTCAAAAAATCCAACTCTTCACCCTTCAACCTGAATTACCATCATGCCGAGGAATCCCGGGGGTAGGGAAACACGGAGGTCTGCGCCTGCGGTGACTGAACTGTCTCACACAAAATCTCACATTTCCTGTACGTAGCTAAATTAGCTTCATAACCTTCAAAATGATATTTTGGCATAGTTCGGAATTTGGGCACTTTTCTAGACCTATTAGTGAGTAATTCAAATTCAGTTGTAATTAAGTGAATTTGAATTTGAATGGTCGAATCTGTGGATGATTGAAGGAGCAATTTAGATTATAAGGTTCTACGCTCAGTAAAGGGTGAGCTGCATCTTGGCTGCCAGTGGTAGCTTGGCATTTGGAAGAGCATCGTTTCGACCACGCGTCATATTATAGCACGACAGGCTTCTACGAATCATAATAGTTTGAAATAAAGTTCAGTTTAAAGGGAATTTCAAATTTCAATGAGCTTGACAAAATGACCCACTGGTTTCACTCCGATGAATAAAAGTCGTCTGAATGAAGTAGTCTTGAGGTATAGCTCCCGGTGCGGCAACTTCATCAAAATCCCACCCCTGAAATGGAGATCGCAGTAATTATGACTATTTTTATCTTAAATTTGCACTTATAAGGATTTTTCCTTAACTTTGACTACTATATGAAGTCGTCAGCCAAGGCTGTTGAGCTCACCTACGGCGTCAGAGCTGTCTAAAATAGCAGGACCAGAAACTCAGAAGGGTCACGCTCAGGAGCCCCTAAGACGGTCGTTTTCGTTCCATAATAGAAGCCCGTTGACGTCCGCCTGCTTCGCTGCTAGATGTTCTACTCTGTATCCGCACAGTTCCCATGTGTACACAAGAGTGAAGAAATCGCGGGGTTGAAACCGCCCATTACAGTACCTTGGTAAAAGTTTCCGAACTCATTCGTGCAGAAGGGTCTTTGATTTTGGGTGTGGAAACACTTATCTAGAATCTGACAAGGTTTGACTAGTTTAGTATTGAAAATGAAAGAGTAAAGATGGAACACATAAATAGTACAATACCGCTCGCGTCGGGGGAGTAATTTTCGCCTTGCGACGGTTTGTTCGCGAACAAACCGTCGCATCGTCATAACATCGTTGAAAGTGGATAAAATGGAAAGTTCTTAGGAGCGTTGGATTCGTCTCACTGAGACGAGTTCAGTAGTGTATAAATTGTCAAATTTTGCTGAGTAGTTATCTGAAAAATCGCGCGAAAACGCGTTTTTGGGTTTTTCCGCCATAAATCAATAGTTTATTGGTTTTTTACCGGACTTATATACATTTTCGTAATCAGCTCGTCGAGCTCTACAAAAGGATACTACAAGTTTTCGGTTTTCTCAGGTTCGATTTTTTCACATTCTGAGAAGTTGGAGGGAAATTTTCTTTGGAACCTGATAAGTTGAAGCTAAAATCCTTTTACAGTCTCAATCGGAACTCACAGAAGTGTAGAGATTTTGAAGTTTCGGTCATTTCAGGTCAGCCCCTACTCCTTTGTGTGGCCCTAAACAGGGCCTCCGTGTATACTCTGCTAAACAAAAATCATCCCTTAACTCGTCTGCAGACGGAGGTCCCCTAATGAAATGTATGCCGTTCGATTCCTCTGAGAAAATGCTATCGAACGACATACAAAAAGCTTCGTACTGATAAATGTCTTATTTTCCTATTTCCAGCCGTTTCCTTTTGTGGATCGACGTCTCAATCTCCTTTGGGCCGGTGCGATTCACGTGCATGCCCTGGGAGAGCGGTCACGATCGATGGCGCCAACGCGAGCTCCTAGCGCTTTCCCACGGCCATGCACGTGAATAGTGCGATGGCGCCATCGATCGTAACCGCTCTCCCAGGGCGTGCACGTGAATCGCGACGGCCGACAGGAGATTGAGACGTCGATCCACAAAAGGAAAAGGCTGGAAATAGGAAAATAAGACATTTATCACCACAAAGGTTTTTGTATGTCGTTCGATAGCATTTTCTCAGAGGAATCGAACGGCATACATTTCATTAGGGGATCTCCGTCTGCAGACGAGTTAAGGGATGGTTTTTGTTTAGCAGAGTATACACGGAGGCCCTGTTTAGAGCCACACAAAGGAGTAGGGGCTGACCTGAAATGACCAAAACTTCAAAATCTCTACACTTCTGTGAGTTCAGATTGAGATTGTAAAAGGATTTTAGCTTCAACTTATCAGATTCCAAAGAAAATTTCCCTCCAACTTCTCAGAATGTGAAAAAATCGAACCTGAGAAAACCGAAAACTTGTAGTATCCTTTTGTAGAGCTCGACGAGCTGATTACGAAAATGTATATAAGTCCGGTTAAAAACCAATAAACTATTGATTTATAGCGGAAAAACCCAAAAACGCGTTTTCGCGCAATTTTTCAGATAACTACTCAGCAAAATTTGGCAGTTCATACACTACTGAACTCGTCTCATTGAGACGAATCCAACGCTCCTGAGAACTTTCCATTTTATCCTCTTTCAACGATGTTATGACGATGCGACGGTTTGTTCGCGAACAAACCGTCGCAAGGCGAAAATTACTCCCCCGACGCGAGCGGTATTGTATATGTCATAACGATACTGACATTGAGTTATGGGCAAAACTTTTGGTCTCGGATGAGGCTGAACACGCACTTCATGCTGTCCGTGCATACGTATTTATATGTAGGTTCATCAACGTAAAAAATTCAATAAACGAAATTATTGGCTACAATTTAACCCTGTCAGAGGGACGCACTATCAAAGAAATGCTCCTACGATACTGATTAAATAGGTTACGCATGCAAGAGACTGGTTCCTTTCATCTCGATTCAATGCTAAATAGATGACATTCCACTGCTTAGCCTATAGACTCAAATTATAAAGAAGTACACAACGATTAGGTGTAAAAATAATAATTTTCAATGAATACTGACTGCACACCACTGAAAAGTATCTCAGAAGCGCAAATACCAGTGTCTACGATAGTAGCCGCCGTGCCGTGTAGTAATATTCACCGTGTAGTGACAGGCGGCGCACACCCCACTCTCATGGTGCGGGGATGGAATCCCGCATCAACGCGCGGCCAGGCCAACCAAGCCTCTTTTCATCCGGTGCAGACAGATTGAACCCTGCTAGTCTGGGAGGATAAAAGCACTGACACGTAATAGAACGGATAAAGGCCAAGATGGCTAGAAATTTTATTGGGCACAGGCTCTTTTCATTAGGGTGTATATCGCTAGGACAGAACCGTCGCGTGGCCGTGTTCGGCACGCGACATTTCTGACCTAGCGATATACACTCAGGCCTGTCTACCGTTGAGTCGCCTTCGTTCTTTGTGGTGCGCTTTTGGCGGTAGAGCGTGGCTGCATTTGAAGGCGGCCAGGGAGTGTGCCACTGGTGGAGACGCAGGAGTGACGCAGCCACGCCCTGCGTCGGAACCGCAGCGTATGAAGGCGTTCTTACTCGTAATCCCCACAAACGGATGCTCAGATTCATCCGCAGTCAATATGGTTTGACCAAGTCATATTCAGGTAACTGATTCGGTAAATCGAGTATTTTAAGTTTAAGGAGTCCTCAACAAACATTGGTAAGTGCGTTACCTTGTCACCATCGGGCAATGAACCTGGCGCCGCTGGTCCTTCAACTTTCTTTTCCATTGCCATTCCCATCATGTGTGGGCAGTGACATCTACAATGAGAAATTCAAATCAAAACTCGGCAGTCTGTCATGGGAATTAACATTTTTAATGAAAACTGTTGGTGCACAATCAATCTGTAACGGAAAAAAGCAGTGAGCGTCAAGTGTGTCTTGCATAATTGCAAATTCGAGACTACCTCACAGTACGGGCAGACTCAAAAATAAAAATAGCGTTCGATGATGAAAAAGAAACAGTTGTAAGAGCTAGCATTATTCAACCTTGATTAGAAGTAAATGGCACGATCCATGCAACAACAATCAGTTTTCTATCAGCATTAGCTTTCGCGTCTTCCTCTACTGAGCCTCTCCGAAGGATGCAAAATTCAGGTTTCCATCGTGATCGAAGACTTTAAATCATTCATACCATACTTACATTATTTGACTAACTATGTAATTCTTGGAACAGATGATTTCCTGCCTCATTGAAAATCAGTTCATTCAAGATCAAAGATGGGAAATAAAAGTCTAACCAAGAAATGATTTCAGCTTCCTATGAAACTCCGAATTGGGACCAGGATGGCCGATAAAGTTCTGAATGCTGATTAATACTGTGATAACCAGAATTGCAAAATGGCATTCTGGAACGAGTTAGGAGGAGTCAAAGTTGCTTGTGATGGCTCACTGGCAGGGCATTTTGTCATCGGCACGGTTGGCGACAGTGCCACCAACAGCCATCGTGGCTTCGTGGTAACGTCTCATATTTCCATTGGGGGGTCATGCTTTGCTCCTCCTTGAGGTTTCTTTTGCACTTTGTGTTTTACCGTCAATAAGTGCTTCCCCTTTACATCTGGACGCTTCTCTGTATTGGCTACCATTCGCACCCACTACTTACACTACCACAGCCTTCACCTCCACTAACACTTTGGTCCTAACACTTAACCACTCATTTCCGTGAACACCGCTGACCTATTCTCGATATATGTCCGCGCTTCAGTCGGCGACTGTTTTCTCGATGAATTTAAAGAAACAGCATACATAAGGTGAGCTTACTGCTTGCAACATTTCTGCTTTACATTTTCCCGCTCTGTTTCTGCAGTGTAAACTGGTATTAGTACTTGTATGGCTTGAAGTCGGTTTTATTTCATTTTCTAATGTTCAGTATAACAATTGAACTCGTCAATAAAACCGTGAGGTTCCCATAAATTTGTAGCCATAAATACAGTGGCAGTGTAATTGATGGGTGTGAATACAAGCCACTAGAAGGAATCGTTCAGAAGCGAACGAGAAGCATTTACTGACGATAAAACACAAAGTGCAGAAGAGGCTACACCGACTAGGAGCAAACCCATGACCCTCTGCTTGCTGATCGGGAATACTACTACCAAGCCAGAGTGGCGTTAGCTGAAGTAGGGCTGACCGTGCAGATGACAAACTGCTCTGCTGAGTCATCACTAGCAATTTCCGACTTTTCCTAACTCGCTTTGGAATGGCATTTTGGTTTTCACGGTTGTAATCAGTACTCGGAACCCTATCGATCGATGAGAGGTCTCAATTCAAAGTTCCATGGGAAGTTGAAACCCTTTCTTGGTAAGCAAGTTGCATTAAATAGTTATTTAAAAGAATGTAGTTGCTGGTGGCGACTTCTACTTCCACTTACATGGTCGGGAGATCAGAGCCCAGATCGAGACTCGCATAGGCCAACTAGGCTTTCCATTCCTGGTGGGTGGACGAATCTGCAGCAAACACTCTGGGGGGGGGGGGATTGAAACAACATTGACTTGTACATCAGCAGGCAGCCGCAAATTATTGTATAGGCCGAATCGCACTGCCAAGACGATCTTAAATGGTCTGAAGTGCCTGTCACATGGAAATAAAAAGATTCTCTAATATCGGAAGATTCATAATCTTTTGAAATATATTGGATGAAATCATCGGATAGAGAAGCGTATCTTTAAAAGTGAAATATATTAGCTTACAGCGCGCTGTTGACATCCACTGCCGAATGCGTCAGTGCATAAAGGTAATTCAAAAGATATGCACAAAATATGCTTTGTAAAGCATTTTCCAACGTGGAGATTATGTCGATGACAGCTCGGTCAACATCAACTGCTAAGGGAGATTTCCCGTGCGATAGGAAATTATGAAACATTGGCTGTCATAGCAGCGTAACTGTGACATACGTATTTTTCTCTGAAGTGATACGCTAAAACATACACCCGCATCACAACAAAAAAATAGAAATCAAATGCCATCATTCGAAACATGGATATCTAACTACACCAATTATTAATTTACTCGATCAACATTGATATTAAGCCACCGAATGACTTGCAGACTAGTTTGAGTTAATTTACTGAGTTTTACCGAATAATTCGAAGTTTTCGAGAAAGGGTGCCACAAGGGAGGAAGAGGCGCATAAGATTCTGAAAATTGATCGAAAGCGGGACAATTGATCTGAAGGGGCAAGTATTCCACAATAACTATGAAATCTTTGCAAACATATGTGCTGCTGATGTGATGTCACTATAATAATGCGGAGTTAGCCTTTCACATTTAAACAAGTCTCAGGTTACACAATTGCAGAACAATCTGAGATAGGATTTAGATCTTTTCGCATAACTGGTTTTTCTGAAGCAAGAGGTCCATGTTGTTCAGTTCGCCCCAAGATTGCAATTTTGAATTAAAATTGGTTGAAAATGGAAATGAAAATTTTCATTTTTACATCTTACGGATTATGCATTCTACAGCCGTTACCTTCGCAAAGCTCATGATGGCACAGTGGGTAGGAACGATGATTCATCAACTGGGTTAGAACTCTAGTCGCACTAACCACGCCCTTACTTCCACTGTGGCGAGGGCAATTCGAAATCTGTAACGGTAGCGTGGTACTCCGCGCATGCATACAAATTTGAATGCTCTTGTTTTATGAGCGAAAAGTAACAGAGTTTCCTCGTACCATTCAGTTAAATTTTCATTTACAAAAAGAGTGCGCATAGGACACACTCTCTCAAGACCGACTTTCACAATATTTCGCACTAAGTTTTTTTTTGGGAAAGATATTACTCCATCGAAGAATCTTCAGAATAGTCAGAAAGTGGCACTCCTGAGCACCACCCGTTTTGAGTGAGACACTGACAGCAAATGAAAGAACGATGCACCGAAAAAAGTGGAGGGTGATGGGTGCTAGTAGAAATCAGTGTAGCTTCGAGAGCTTAAAAACGAAATCGAAAAGTTTCCAACTTACTGCGATCGATGCACAAAAACCAGACACAGAATCAACGAGCTCCATTTAATGAGAATTTCCATGCTCAGAAAGACATCAATCAATAGTGAGAGATCGATTTGATGAGGATGGTCGATTGCGCTCCGATCAGTTCGATGCGGCGAGTGAAGACACGAAGGCGGCACTAGGCAGCGGCGCCAAAGACCTTGACCGTGAAGAGTTCCTGGCGACTGCGCATCGGTCAGGCCTGGCTCTTTCAGAACCGTTTCGACTCGACAATCGATCTGCAACCGTAACTCAAGGCCAGGTATAGTCCTAGCGTGAAAGCTTCTGGATGGGTCACGTATGTGATTATATCCGAAAGCTCAAGTTGAGTAAGTATTCCGTCACAACATTATCCTGCCCTTTACCCGTCCGATCGGCAAGGTTCGGTAATGGTGGTAGCACATGCTATTTCACGTTCAACTTGTTCATGATACTCCACGCGTCCCACATCCGTCAGAGTTCTAGAACTGATGGAGCGGACCTCTTCCATACAAATACATCATGATGCATGTGCTTGCATATGTGTGTTATTTCTAGTACATAGTTGTCTAAAGTCTATCAATCGCTTCAGTGAGCAAAAAGCTTGTGTAGCCGCCTCAAGGCTCGATCCATACTTTTCAAGAAACTTATCGCTCAAAGACTGAAGCTAGGGGCCTAATTGAGTAGCTCCGTCGTAGAACGGATAGTTGTTGCTATGTGAACACTGCATCCAAGATTCCAAATTACATGCTGGGACGCACATTTTCTACCGCGTGGGACGTTGCGTCCCAATGCTGGGATGCAGCACAGAAAATTTCTTTTATCGACTGATTTAAATTCCACAAATAATCAATTTTGAGCGACATGCACAAGGGTATCTAGAGTGAACATGGTCCGCTTACATCCTTTCTATGAGTTTCTTTTTTCATGCTTTGGCCATTGGAAGTGATCATCTCAGGAAAAAGCGTTTCTTCAGAAAGATAAGTCTGAACCAGAATATGCAAACCTGCATTATAAATAAATCAATTCGTAGTTAAGATATATATATACACGCGAGACGCTGACTGTTTTCACACGCCCATCACATTGTTACAGACAGTGATAGGGGTTATGTGGGTATGGGATCTCTTGAAGTGGGTCACGCAAATGAAAGCTAGGGGTCTCAAAAGACTATATGTGCGTAAATTTCCGATGAAAAAGAGTGCCTCCTTGCTTCATGAGAGCCGCCTTCTTCAACAGCTACCACTTGTTTTATGGCAGCCCACTCCATTTTTGAAAATGAAAGAGGGTCTTATGTCTCGGGTTTTTAACTGTTTCATTCAGTTATTTCTTCACATCCGTACTATTGAGCTCCTTGACTTCATATTCGATAATCCTTTTATGTTCGGCTCGAATTACCCCTATCACTGCCTTTAAGCACTTCCCATCACTATCATACAGTAATCTCCTATTCAATCCCTCGAGAGATATCTAAAATGTCGCAGCACTCAACATCTTGTATTAGCGCTTTAGATAGGCATGGAACCCAGCGATTTTGGAGAGGTGGTATCAAAAACTGCTCTTTGGGACAGTGCGTCCCAATGCTGGGACGCAATTCTCGGCATAGGCGAGTGCGCGATGTCCCACGTGGCAGACACGTGAAAAAACGCGCGGTCGTTAATGTGTCAATAGAGTAACGTTGGTTAGGAATATATGGAAAGTACTGTGGAATCCAAATTCGTTCTAATTTATGCATACATATTGGAAATTAATTAGTATTTTCGATATGTGGCGCATGAATTCCAAAAATTTCCAGAACGCAGCAAACATTTGGTTCTGCTTTTACCATAAAATGCAGTTTTTGATCGCTTTGCCAGTTGCACCTTTCCATGCGTTTCTTGCTGTTTGTTGTGAAAGCTTCTACATTTTCATTAACTACATATTCACTGCAGTGTATGAAGCAATGTTTAACAATGAAGCATAAAGCAATATCTTCGGTTCTTAAGTGATACTGCTGGCTAGCCAACATAGTACACATTGTGATGCCTGAACTCGTCGAGGGTCAAGTGTAGCGTCGAGGAAATTTTCCAGAAAATGCGTTCCCCCTCCCCCGAAAGGCTTCCATACGACCCTCTTCCATTCTTCAGGTTCTACTATTTATGTGATTCCTACTCAGGCGACGCGAGAAAATTTAGAAAATTGTGAACCTACTTTGAAAAAAACTGAGGTCAAACTCGTTCCAATGCAAGGAAAGATGGCATCGCATGGGTTATGTGCTCGTTCTCTGATGACCGCAGAAAAGAGTAAGTCGTGCAGATTCTGCGGCTGGAATAAAGGATGAAGAAAAGAAGTATAAAAAACTTAGAAACCACTACGAAGCCATGTAATGCGCCCCATTGCTGTTCCAACGTCGCGATGCAATGGCGATACGGCGATCGTGATGGAGCTCGATAGCCCCCCAGTAGTGGTTAAAGCATTTTTTGCATGCATGTAAATTTACCAAAACAACATCTTTCAAGGTACTGTAAACGTTCTTCTTAATAAGCTTCTCAGACCAATCTATTGGCCGCTTGATTTCCCCAATGGTTGCGTAGTTCTTCATATATAGATATACGGAAATCCAGTCGGGGAAGATTTGGAGAAATTCCTACGCGTTTCACGTGAAATTGTCATTACTTCTTTCAACTTGACCATATGAAGGCAAATTGTGGTGCATGTCCTGCGAGGTAGCCGCTTTCGAAAGACTACCTGAATGTCGCCATTTCTCCGTAAAAAGAATGGCCACTTCGAAGGAATCCACCCGAGGAAAACGTGTTCATCATTGAAGTAGCGGAATCTTTCCACGAATCTTTAGAAAAAATGATCAATTGTGTCCGAAATGCGTTCAGTACACATCCTTCGCTTTCAAAGGTCTAACGGGATGGCGACTAATGAAGGTCGTCCCCACTGCGAGATGCCCCATGCATAAGGATTTCATCCACATTACTGGTAATACAAACTTTTACCCGGTCCTAATGGTGGCTCGCCGGTAGCAGTTTACCTTGCTGTTCGTAATGAGGTATGAAAGAAGCCCATATCAGCTAATTTTTCGTTCTCACCCCATGGCTTCTAGAGTATTCTCCATAGTGGAACCCGTGAATAGGCACCGCTCCCCACGTCTACGATGACTTTCAGAGGTCCCGTTGTACGTGTTTTCGGTGCCAGCGAACCAACGAAAGGGCTATTGGCGTTGGCCGGCTTCGTTGTGGATCACGCCATGCATGAGCTCTCCATCAACGATCCATCAGATCAAAGGGCACGCTATTACCGCGGTCTTCTTGGAATTGTGAACTGTAAACAAGGCATCAAGTATCTACCTCGCACCACAGCATGAGTTATGCGCATTTGATTGCAGAAGCTCGACAGCTTGTCTGCGTCCCATGATTCCAAGAGGACCAAGGGAACAGCGGATCCTTTTACTCTGCTCATTTCATATGTACATTATCCATGCGCTCCTCCCTCTACAACATCGTTTTAAGCAATGGTCTCTAGGAAATTTGCGTCTTACCTTGTTTTCTATTTGTGGGAACCCGCTTTCTGTATGTCTTTCGAGGTTTTCATGTGAAGATCAGATTAAGTACTAATTTCGGGATTGAACCCAGTTACTCACTTTTATCACATCTCGCCTTTGCACTTTGGAACTTTAGCCTGGAAAAGGTCGTTGATCTTTGCCCACCTGGACGAGCACAACCTGCCTCCCAGCGGGCGAAATGCGGCCCCACCCCCGTCGAAGATTTCTAGGCGGGCTTGAGCCTGCCTGAACTTTCGCAAATTTCTAACATCGGCCTAGGGGCTAACTTTATAAGACTGAATCATACCGACTTCCCACTGGGGCTGCGATCGGTGTGAATGGTAAACTGAAGCACATCAGTCAGAAAGTTTGAGCATATCTGGCCCTGTGAATGGCTTGCGTACTGTAGAAGATTAAATTCTTTTCAGGCGAAGAGCTCTTCTGAGTGCTGCTCTAGTTCCACCTGATCCGTCCGACAGTCTCTTGACAGGTCTTGTATTCTTTGGTTCCGTGTTTGCTTAATATCTAACCTATGGCCCTACATTATATCGTATTTCTCCAGAGTAATACTATCTAATGGCTATACTACTGCCTGGCAGTTGGTGGCGAGATATTCCGAGTCGATCATTTCTTCCCTGGGTACCGTGCACTATTCTTCCCTTCAATCAGAAGTCCTTTGCCCTGTTGCTCGCACCATTACTTGCGGTGTAAGTAGTAGGGTAGGAAAATACGGTAATCTTGTCGAACCAATCTGGTACCAACTGTCGACCGAGAATGAGCCGAGCTGGAGCAGTACCGATACTGGTGGCGGAACAACCTCAAAGTGCCAATGGGCACTCATCAGCGAGCCACGCTCATTGTAATTGTAACCAGCTAATGAGTGCCCACTGGCACCTTGAGGCAGTGCTGTTAGGAATACCAAGGGACCAATAGACTGATCAAGAAGCTCCAATTTACTACATTGAAGATACCGTGCTCCATCTTGTTGTATCGCTGTCGTATTGCGACGCAGGAACCGCAATTTGGGAGGGGGGAGGGGGCATTACATGGCTTCGTTGTGGTGGTTTTCTTTACGTTTCTTTATTTCATCTTTTACCCCTGCCGCATAATTTGCATGACTTTTATTCTTTCCCGCTATCATGAGGGCAGGGGACGACCATCAGTGGTCGGCGACGCTTTCGTTCGTCGTAATACAAGTATCGAGTTTTGTTAGACCCTTATTTCTCTTGGGCCCTTTTGTTTTGGAACATAAGTACTGAGTTTCCTTAGGTTTTTATTTCCTTTATTTTGTCAAGGGGTTGTTTTTTTTTTTCGTGGGCCCTTAAGAACACAAAAATAGCGGAACCTAAATAAGGGGAACGTCCTATGAAGACCTTCATTTCTTGGATCGTATTTTTTAAAAATTTTCCTCGATGCCACCTTGACCTGGCCAAAACTCGTGAGGTAAGGTTTTCTCATCGCTCGTAAAGGACGGGCCGCGTTGACGAAGGGGCGGGGGCATCTTAAAACAGGCGGCGGTTGTCACTGGAAGTTTCGCCTTATTCAGTCTTCCTAGAAAGCTTTCATGCAGAGACTCACTCCATAAGTTCTCATTTCTCAAATTACCTCTATCGCCGTCTCTAAAGGGGTTGCCGTACGACTCATCTACTCTGGGATTTCGGATCCCAGAGTGGTTGGGCGGCCTGAATCTAGCAAAATCGCAACTCGCCTTTAGCGCCACAACTGGATGCAAAAACATTCCTCCCCCTATTTCGACCTTTAGTAGCGAAATCTCGTGTACTGCGCGAAAATTCGACATGGCGTTAACGAACATCCAAGACACCAAACAAAGGTTTATAAGCACACAAAAATCCGGAAGAGGCCTCCGAAAAGGGGAAAAAATAAGGTTTTCTGGCACCAGACGTTGTGCGAAGTTTACTGCGTGAAGGTGAGCCTTTGATCCTGTACCCACTGAATGATATTATGGGGAGCTTTGAGATATCACCAATTTCCCTGTGTCAATGTTTTCTTTACTATCGAATCTCTTTCCTATTTCATTTTATGCCACAAATCGTAGGCCTCATTCGCTACGTTGTTGTCACCGTCGCCACGGTCACTGCCAACACACGTCTGGGGTGGGCGAGGCTGGGCTGCTAGGTGGGGTTGCGCTGGCTTCTTTGGATATGCGCACTCCAGAAAATGACACTCACGCCTCGGTAAAAATGCAGCCTACATGGCTTAGGTCGAACTATCTGACCACGATGATACTCCAGCAACCGTGGATTACTTGACTTTAAATTGAATTTTCAAAGCATAAGACGACAATCGTATTTAAATTAGTGGAATCTTTCTCTAAAAAAGGTTCAAAGTACCTTATAATTGCCTATGTATCCGTGATCCGTGTGATCTCGCCTGCATTGTTATATTTCGCGAGTTTTGTGAAGGATTCCTGGAAGGTTCTAGGAACTCTCGTGTGTGGAATGTTTGAAAGGGGTCCCCAGGATCCTTCGCATATATACGCTTCGTCTGTCTGTACATCCGTCCCTCCAACTGTTCCTTCGTATGTCACGAAATTAGGTATTACATGAAAAACAACCTGTGGAGATGGAGACAAGTTTGGGATGGGTAGGGTATGGGACAAGAAGGAACACACATGAACTGGGCTAAGCTCCGCTCACGGTGAACGGAGCGCGCGAGTGTTTGACACTCGAGCCGTCGATCGCTAACTAGGATCCAGAGTGGCTCGGAGGAAAGATGGATTGAGGTCAGCCATGAGTTTTCAAAAAAACGTTAAAAAGACTTGGAGGTAGTGGGTGGAGCGCACCCTGGATGAGCGGTGCTTTCAAAAAATTCACAACTTGATTCCAGCTCACGCAGGGACTAGGATAAATTCGGTAGCGAAAAGAATTTCGGAAAAGTCGGACTGTTCGGAGGTAGCAAGCCTTATGGCTGCAAAAATTTGGGCGTGAGAAAAGGATGAATAAAAGAAAGAGGCAAATGCTACTTGCAAGGAGTGGGCTCGCATCGAGGTGGGCGGAGTCAAAATCAAAGCACTTACTGCGAGATAATGTTGTGAATGAGGAAATACTATCACATATAAGAGAGAGGAAAAGACTATTGTACTACACTAATAGGTGAACACTCCTGCGCAGAGTGAATTTATAGATTATCAATATTGATCGATCTACACTCACAATTTATGGATGCTTTCGTTTTTCCTTCATCTTTTCTTCTGAAGAGGGCCGGAAATAGGTAATGGACAACTCCAACCGGTGGGTAGTACTACACAGGTGAAATCTCCATAGAACCACGTGCTGAAGATGATAGGCCGGTATTTTTGTTCCACTGGTAATAGATATAAACTTCACAGAAAACAGCAATTCCAGTCGACCTAATCATGCCCATCGTGTGATGCGCGCAATAGTGTGCGCCACCCAACTGGCAGGATGAATATCACTTCAGCAGATCGTAGAGTATGAGTGACAATCAAGTGCCTCACGAGAATGCTCTATTGATCATTCCCTTTAAGAGTAGGTGTAATTTCAATGTGGTTTTGAAAAAAGTGCCCAAATTCCGATGCATCGCGTGTCTCTGTCTCCGCATGTTTATGAGTAACAAAGTGGTCGTTTGAAAATAAATTCTCGTTTTCAACGTAAAAGATGAAAAATTACAGAAATGTCTCAAGAATTCCTCTACCATCTATCTACCATTGTCATTTAGGCATGCGATTCTGTACTATACTAATCGCAAAGCTTTTTTTTTTGTTTTTTTTAGCCAAATCACCACTAACGCAACTCAATTTCGTCTTTTTTCTGAGCTTCTCCCAGTGGGTTGTAACAATCAGAAAAAGGGATCATCCTACTCTCAAGGCATTGAATCATCTGAGCCATGACTATCTGTGACTTCACATTCATCGTACGTACTTCTACTAAATCATTACCACTTGTCATGAACTCCGGGTTCATGATGACATCAGTCTCTCCACCCACCGTCTTGCTGAGATTTAAGCAGCGACAGACGGGAGTCAGGGCTCTTGCTTCTGCTTCTACTTCTGCTTCCCTGGTCGTCAAATGGATCATAAGCCTCCAGGCGTCAGCCGATAGCTACGGACCTTAGGGTCTTAGGCCAAAGGCCGTCCGGGACTGGCGGACTCGCCATGCTCGCTGTATTCCATAAATGCGATAATGAAATAGGACAAATTCAAGTCAAGATTCAATGTTAAAGAGTAAATCACAGCTGTGTTAAAACCCTAGGCATGACGTGTGTGAAAAGGTAGTAAAGAGAAAATAAAATGTATTTGCTCTGAAGTGTACTGTAGCCAGAAAATGAACCACCTAATAGTTCCATCTGAGGAGTGATGCCCTCAGAACACCACTTCACTTTGTTGTTTGAAAGATACCATGAGCCAATTTTAAGTTCTTCCTTATGTCTTTCATAGTCAGCGGCAATCTTTTCTCAAAGGAGCCAGAAGGATTCCGTAGAATGAGGAAAATGCAAAGAAATGAACCTTTCCAACGAACATTCAATATCAGTAGCGATAATCGGTGGAAAACCTGGATTCAAAAGCGCAACGTTGTGGTTTGTATTCGCATCACGTTCGCATCGCTTCGAGCTGCACACACTGAATTTCCGAGTTGTCCGCTGTAGAGATGTCGTTTGTTGTCTCGTAGAGTGAATCTCATTCATTCGTGATGATGTAGTGAAACAACACACAGCAACAAACAAGTAAATAAATGAAGAATAAGCGAAAGCGTAAGAGAAAGTATTACAATAAAAACTAATGAATTCACTTTCGGCGTCTTGGCGAGGTGTCGTGTGTGAATTGCGGCAACTGCGAGCCACCGTAATCCCATACTGTAAACCAAAATTGCTCTTCTCCCGGTGCCTTTAAATTTCAAACGTTCTTGCTCGCAATGAATATGCTTGAGTCTTGTTCTCAGTTCATATTTCTTCCACTTGAATGTTTTACCGATCCCTGTTATATTAAAACGCTTCGTCTGCCTGTACGTCCCTCCGTCCGTCCGTCCGTCTGTCACGAAATTAGGTATGATATGAAAAACGACCCGTGGAGATGGGGACAAGTGTGGTATGGGTACGGCATGGGACAAGAAGTAAAGTCCACACATGGACCAGTTTATGCTCCGCCCACGGTGGGCGGCGCAAGCCCTCAAGTGTCCCGTTTTTAGACCGAAAACTGTTAAATGGGTTCGGATGTGCCCCAAACGTGAGGGAAAGATGGATTAAGATCAGGAATGTGTTTTTTAAAGTCATGATGGAAGCGTGGGACAATGAGCGGAGCATTTGTAGTGATGGGCGGAGCTTGGGCATTACATGAAAACGACCTGTAGATATGGGGACAAGTGTGGTATGGGCAGGGCATGGGACAAGAAATAAGTCCACACATGGACCAAGTTAAGCGGTGGGCGGGGCGTGCCGCGAAATGTTCCGTTTTCGGACCGAAAATGTGAATTGGGTTTGAACGTGCCCCAAACGTGGCGGAAAGATGGATTGGGGTCAGGGATGAGTTTGCGAAAGTCATGAAAGAGACCTGGGCAGAGTGGGTGGATCATCTGTAGTGGTGGGCGGAGCCTGGACGTAACATTGAAAACAATCCGTGGAGATGGAGTAAGTTTTGGAAAGGGTAGGGCATGGGACAGGAAATAAGGTGCACACATGAACCACATCAGGCCCCACCCATGGTGAGCGGAGCGTACACTGAATTCTCTGTCCTCAAAAAAATTAGCAAGCCCGATCGGCCTATTAGCGTCCATGGTGTTTCGCGCACGATAGTGTACGCCAGCCAACTGGTATGTATACAAACCACATCTACTGGGTCATTCCATAAGTAATGTCGTTTTTGCGTACGAAAATTTTTCTGATCTACAAGTTGTTCGGAATATTATAGATCTAAGTAATGTCGTTTTTGCGTACGAAAATTTTTCTGATCTACAAGTTGTTCGGAATATTATAGATCGTTCAAGAGCATTTTTGTGTTCAACAAAATGGCATGTCCAATTTCCGGATATGTTGCTACTTGGTCGATTTTTGGGCTGGCGGATGAGTGGGTCCTCGTGACGAAAATTGACCAAACGGACACTTAATAGAAACACTATATTTCAGTTTAGAAAAATCAACCAGTCATGTGTCTCGTACTTAGTCTCGACCTCTTTTAGAAACTCCAGCATTTGATGATCGAGTGCCTGCGCCGTTCTTTCCATAAACTCCTTTTTCTGAAAGAGCTCACATTATGAAAATGAATTTTTCTTTTCAAACTACTTGTTCAGCATTGCTTTGCGAAGCATCCGGAAGAATTTTTCTGTTCTATCAGAAACATGTTTCATGTTCGATGTGTCTGCGATTTATATTGATTTGCGAAACTATGTGATAAGGGCCCAGGTAACATTATTTCACAATTTAATTGCTGAACAGTTATTCGAGTATTCCGGTCAAAAGTATTTCCCGCTTCTACTCATCACCTCTACTTGACTTCTCACCACTCTTTCAACTGATTGACGGAAAAATTTCACCTTGAAGAAGTTGTCAAAAATCATCGAGTTGTGGCGGAAGAACCGAATTTGGAACAATAGCGAGTTGTCTTCTCAAGAAATCAGTTGGAGGAGGTTAAAGAGGAGCATCGGGGCTAAGTATGAGGCACATGATGAATGGTTAGTCTTTCGGTGTGAATAGGAGAGTGTTTCAATAAATTTCCGGTCAGTTTATTGATGAAAAGTCAACCACTTCAAAAGAGATCTGCTGAATTTTATTTTATGAATTTTATTCGCTAGCTTTGGTGGAAGTAATTTTGAATGGACGGCTCTGATGATCGATTCCAGGTCTCTAAAAGGTAATATTATTTCATGAGATTTCCCAATTCTATGACCCCACCGTATGTCCTAGTAAAGGTTGAGTCTGCTTGAGAAACATTTTGAAGAGACACGATCCCTTCCGGGTTGACGCTTAAGTGGGTACGCTCAAACTGCCTCCCCTCCCCCCTTTCAAAGAGGAAAAATCGATCACTCGATAATGATATTGCTCGTTGTACAAAGTAGGAATTTCAACCTGAAATTTTTCAATTGGGCTGAAATTTTCTCAAAGTAGAGGGGACCGTCGTGGAATATTCGATGAAAATTTCAGTACACGACCTACCGCTTTCTATCTCAACATAAGACCCTCCTCCAGGATTGCTCGATCCATGCCTGATCATGGCCCTAGTTCCAGCGAACCCACATTTTACCAAGTCTGAGGTAGCGCTGTTGCTAACGGACGGCACATGTTTGTCCATACATAGAAGCTTCCACATTCACGAGGTTTTCAGGAGATATCTGCATTGTATCTATTGCTGTATCCAGCCAGCTTAAGCCAATTCAAGGCCAATCCTTAATTCCGTCTGTATCCAAATGCATGGCATATCCCACAGTATTGGACCGCGAAGTATTGCCCTACTCCTCACTTCTTCCGGATATGACTATCGAAATTTTGTGAAGAATCCATAGATCTTCCGATCCAGCCTTCAGAATAGAGGACTCACTCTCCGGTCAATGTCCCTTGCTGGAAGTGAGTGAAATGATTCCAGAGCTCATTTACAGCATTCAAATGGCATTTATTCTTATTCATAGAAATAGTGGAATTGGCTTGAAAGCATTTGGACGCGTTTTAATTTAGCACAAAGACTACGCCATGCGTCTGATTTTCATTCAGTCACAAATAATTGGATGTGTAAGTGATACTGAAAAAGTGTTTTATTTCGCTTGATCAAAATCATTTAGCGACCTATCCAAATTGCTTGGTTATTAGATGCGCCTTAGTGATTCCCATCAAGGATTTCTGTCTGACGCAATTGAAGGAGAATGTGCGCGTACATCAGCATTCATAAGTTTATTAGGCGCCATAATCTTATCAGTTAATCATACTATTTTGATACAAGCATTGATTTTATCCGATGAAAGTATATGACATCTCGAAAAAAAATGTTTCCTCATCGATATACCTGCAAGATTGTACGGGGTACGCAAATCTCAGACCATCCCGACTTAGCTTCGAATTGACGTAATTGCACAAGCAGTGCACCACCAATCGCAACAAAATTTAGGCGGGAATTCCACCACGCCAAAACGGCGCGTGCGAAACGAAAAAACGAAAATAAGGGAGCCATTTGTTACATGACCCAAAACAAAACTCCCTTCAACTATTTCGTTTTCTTGCCTTGTTGATATCAGTAGATGATCACAAGGAGATCCAGTCGTTTTTCTTATGTCGTGCATGTCAATATCTACAGCGCGCCCTTTTTATAAAACATTTATTGACTCTGCAGTAAAATAGGTAGCACTTCAGTTGGCTTCCTCATAACCTTCACCAGTGTTATCAGAAGCGAAGTTTTCCCCGAGATTTCCATCTTCGAAAGCACCTCCTTGGGCTTCGGGAACACTTTCTGGGGTCGTCGTGGTCGTAGTCCACTTCCACGGTGCGAACGTCACACGAGACCTCGAATTCGCTATCAGCCTACTATACATGTCGGTATATGATGGCCTCTGAAAAGTGGCATATTGTTTAACTCATTCGCCAAAGAAAATGATCCATGAATGTGGGGCCTTGAAAGGACTTGGAGACATGGATATGGTAGTGTCTCGGCGAAGTGTTCTAAATCTGGCGTTATCACATGCGGAGCATTCATTCGACCTTTTGTGAGGTCACTTCAGGCTGGTTTCATATTTTAACAATAACGATTTCTCCCTTCTACCTTTCAGCACTACTCCTTTCCACATTCGAGCGTGGCTACGAAAGAGCGCTGCTTTTGAATTCATGCCCAGCATCATGACTGCTAATAAAAAATAGTTGTGCCGCGTGGAACTCGACATTCAAAATAGAGGAATATTCCTATTACGTGGAATTCCTCATAGTGCCACGTCTGATTTGATTGTACTGTTACGATAGGAACAGTGCAATATACGAATTTTCGTATGGGATGCTTCGAAATTTCGTATTACAACTAAACAGGAAATGGATGCTGTACCCTCTGGGCTCCGAGCTACGGCCTGATTTGGGTATCAACTTACCGCGTTGACCATTCCGTTATAGAATCCGATCACAAGAGCAAGGCTAAGGAAGTAGAAGCACCACATGACTGGTTGCCTGTCTTTGCCACTGCCCTGTTTATATTAGGCTGGATACGTGCAGTATTGCAATCCCACGAACATAGCACTCCTGCTGTATAAATGGTTTCTGCACTTTTAACATCCCACAAGCGCAGTATGTTACAGGAGCGTTTTCCTTATTCCAAAGGGAGTCAATTTCGGAGTCCGTTTCCCTTATTTCAAGAAAGGTCAATTCTAACGCTAGCTCCAAGCATAGTCAATATGAAGTCAGTTCACAGAAGTGTCGACACGCACCTGTTCCCTAGTCATTTCACCCGTTGAGCCGTTGATAAGCATACGCAGCAGCTACCCATTAACTATCCCTACTATATATAAAGCGCTTCGTCTGTCTGTACGTCCCGTCCGTCTGTCTGTCACGAAATTAGGTATGATATGAAAAACGACTGTGGAGATGAGGACAAATGTGGTATGGGTAGAGCATGGGACAAGAAGTAAAGTCCACATGTGGACCAAGTTGAACCAAGTTAAGCTCCGCCCACGGTGGGCGGCGCAAGCCCTGACGTGTTCCGTTTTTAGACCGAAAACTGTTAAATGGGTTCGAATGTGCCCCAAACGTGAGGAGAAGATGGATTAGGGGTCAGGAATGAGTTTTTTAAAGTCATGAAAGAAGCGTGGACAGTGGGCAGAGCAGTTGTAGTGATGGGCGGAGCTTGGGAATTACATGAAAAACGAACTGTGGATATGGGGACAAGTGTGGTATGGGGAGGGCATGGGATAAGAAGTAAGTCCACACATAGACTAAGTTAAGCTTGCCTACGGCGGGCGGGGCGTGCTGCGGAATGTTCCGTTTTCGGACCGAATATTGAGAATTGGGTTCGAACGTGCCCCAAACGTGGCGGAAAGATGGATTGGGGTCAGGGATGAGTTTGCGAAGGTCATGAAAGAGACCTGGGCAGAGTGGGTGGATCATCTGTAGTGGTGGACGGAGCCTGGACGTAACATTGAAAACAATCCGTGGAGATGGAGTAAGTTTTGGAAAGGGTAGGGCATGGGACAGGAAATAAGGTGCACACATGAACCACATCATGACCACATTCATCCCCACGGGTGGGGGTCTTTTGTCAGGATTGACGTCCCACGACTCCTGCCTCGCACCTTCCCTAATTACCTCGCACCTCTCAAATGCACCCAAGGGATGACTTTGCTTAATTGGCTGATCTAACTGTCTTCATCGATTTATCCACAACGTAACTAATTGAGATCTTTAATACATCCGCTAAATGGAATAATTAGAGTTGAATGGAATCATTATGGAATTGAGACCCCCTCCCCCTGCGGGTGGGGGTCTTTAGTCAGGATTGAACTTCCACGACTCCTGCCTCGCACCTTCCCTAATTACTTCGCACCTCTCCGAATGCACCCAAGGGTATTACTGCCACATATCGCAGCTTCATACAGCTCTGATCAATTTTGAGCGATATGGAGCGTCGGAAAGGTCCCATTACTTGGTTTTGTTAGCCATTTCATTTTGTTTCTATCCGCTGTCGCTTCCTCTCCCCTCTGCTTCCATTTTACAAAATATTTCTCCTGCAACCTCATAAGAAACCCTTATATCGAAATACATTTCATAATCTGCACCTCACATCATCAGGAAGACATGTGCGTTCAATAGTATCAATTCTTTTTGTATTTAAAAACTAGGATGCATAGAATTCTCAACCGACAATGGTGAGGTGACGTAGGTTTAACAATTATCTACAACATAATGAAACACGAAGAACACACGGCTATTAGGGCTCATTTCTTATTCACCGCCTCAAGAAACGTAGAAAAACTAGACTAACTAAACCACCCAACGAGAGTTTGATGAATATTCTATGCAATATATTCTGTAATGCGACCTCGATTACGTGAGCGTTCCGACGGATTGCCTCACTTCCTTTTCCAGTCGCAGCGCTCTATTGCTTCCCTTACTAAGGCATCGCTTTCTAGCCTCCTATTATTTGAGTTTTGTAAGTGTTAAGTGGTATTGCTCTGCATTGAGAACAGACTCAAGATCGCTGCCAAATGGCGCTTCCACAAGATAAATCCCAATTCTTCCTGCCTAGCGATCCGAATTCTGTAAACGCACCAGCCCACCTCATTGTTACTCATTGTTCCCTTAAAGACACCGGTAGGAGTAAATTTGGCAAATTGGGCATTACGAAAGTAGTGGTGCTCAGCAATTTAACAGTAGGGAAAGAACGACGTGAAACGGCGAAAAAACCGAGAAATAGGAACCCGAAAATCTTCCTTTACTCTCTCGTCCTCTGCGTCTCTAGCCGGAGTAGACTGAAGATAGGCCAGAGTCTGGACCAGCCGGCCGCGACTAATGTCCCGCCCCTCCATGGCGACTCCCCCGGCCGCATAACCGCATATCGACATGCCGTGCGCGGGGTCGTCATATGACCCCAAGCCGCGTTTTTTAATGCGATTTTCATCACATATGAAGTAGAGGGTTCGTTTCAGAGAACAACTCCCAAGTCTCAGTTTTCCCTTTCCCCTACTGGTGCCTCTAAGGTAGATAAAAAGCGCTCCTTCTGAGCATATAGTACTTCCCCTGAGATTACGTGAAGTTTTTGAATGTTGGAGATACTCTATTGTGCAGGACAGATCCTCTTTGGGTGACATCACTTCACGAGTTCTTGCTTGGTCGGGCAGTAACGAATGCAAATCCTCAAATCCACAAATAGAGGACCGCGAGAGGAGGAGACTTTGCATTGTATGGAACAATTTTTCCTGGTTCCCTGAGCTAAGAAATAAAAATGAGCAGCTTGAAGTTCTACTTGATCAGAGCATTCAATTGATACAGTAGGAAACAATCTATTCCATCTTAGGAGAGGATTAATTGGTTCTCATTTACGATGGTGGAAGCCATGGTCAGGCGTGGAGTCGGAAAATTTTTTAGAAATACGACCCAGCCCCCCCCCCCCCCTCCCTCCGAAAAAGGGAACGAAAAAACAGGAATAGAAGCGTTAGAAACCAAATAGAAGCCACGTAATACGCTCCACTGTGCTTCATCTGATCGCGTGCGGTAGCGACGCGGCGATCAGATAGGGCACGGTATCCTTTCCATACAAAATTTTGACATTTTTTGAGAACTTGAAACTTTGCTTAGACTCCACCTTCCGAGGTAATGTAAACTGTTTTCTTAAAAACTTCCTCACCAATCTATTTGCCGCTTGGTTTCCTTAATGGCTGCGTAGTTCTCGATATGGGTATCCATTCGAGAAAAATTTTGAAAAATTTCGAAGTGTTCCATTTTAAATGGCCATAGCTCCCTTCAAACTCAACCATATGGGTGCGGTCTTGTTGCCCAGGGTCAGCTAGGTTGTCGCTTTTGAAACCATCAGTACATTATCATATCTTTGAAAGGAAAGAAGTTACTCGGAAGAAAGCCAGTCGAGGGCCACTCGAGGAAAATTTTCAAAAAAAAACTTTAAAATGTTTCCCTTCGAATGATCACAACTTCCTTCAGACTTTGACCATATGAGTGCGTTCTTGTTGTGCGGGATCTGCGAGGTTGATGCTTTCGAATTATTACCCATGTACTTTGAAGCTGAAGTTCGCTAAAAGGAATAAGACCGTTTCCGACGATTACTGCGACACACCACACAACGATACGTGGACGTTTATCCGTTATGCGACACAAACAAACACCGAACTGTGCAAAAAAAGAACAATTTACAACAAAATATAGAAGTAGTGAGGGGAGAAGACAATCTGGCGACGATGAAGCACGGTGGAGGACTCCTGGTGTGGGTAAGATGCAGCTCGGGCGCTCCTTACCAGGGTGGTGAGCAGAAGAAGACCCCGAAGGTTTTCCTTGCTCCCTTTTATGCTGATACCTCCCGCCCAAAACTGCGTCTTTTTGGCGGTCGATCACCCTGTGATCTGTCTGGTCGGGTTCGACCTCCCTCTTGCCACATCAAAGCTATGTCATATCTCCAGAATAAAAGAAATTTTCGAGGGAAGCCAGTCGAGCAATTTTTACCAAAGTTGCGAGATCTACCCACGAATCTTTGGGAAAATGATCCCCTTTGTTTGATTCGCCTCCAGTACGCATTTTCTGCTCTCAGAAGACCAACGAGAGGATGGTTAGCCCCGGCTGTTCTTGTTACGGGATGCGCCATGCATGAGGATTCTCTTTCCATTCTCAGTTGGTAATAGGCATTGGCCGGCTTCGTTGTGCATCGCGCTATGCATGAGGTTTCTATGATAATTAGGTCAAATTAGTTTCGGGTTCGAACCCAGTTATCTACAGGGGGTGCCAAAAAAAGTAATTTTGTCCACGGCTCACATCTCCCAATTATACAAAACATAGGGAAACGAAAGAAATGAAAGTATTGGGGCAAAATATTCCCGAAATGTTCCTCTAAAAGCAGGAACAAGCTGAGACTCACTACTTTCATTTTCATAAAAATATAGAACCTCTAATCGGCGCAGTCAGGCTTCGGAGCACCCACGGTGTCAAGGTCCCCTTAAAACAGTGGAGCCGGATTCCATGGTAGGTCTTTTGTGGGAAGCTTCCTAAGGATTGGCCCTTCGGTTCATGGAAGTCACAGAGTCCCTGCTGCTTGGACAAGGCTGCTATGATCCGAAGTATCATTTTCATGCCCAAATCTGCCTCCGGAGGGGTTTCAGTGGTAAGCGCACGCTTTGGCTCTTGGAAACGAAGGGCGCTGGGAACCCGGAAAAAACGGGATCCTAAAGAACACCACCCACTATGAATCCCCTTAGGTACCCAGAGTGAACGGACCTCAGCAAGGTTGTGAACGAGGGCGACGAAATTTCGGATTTTGCCCTGTTGAGGTGACACATCTTGTTCACTATTTCCTCGCTACCGTTCCTGCTCGTGTAGAAGGCTGCCACGGAGTATAGTGATAGATTGAGGTCTGCTCTTGAATCTGGGGATGTGAATACCTCAACAGAATTTGCTGTAGTTCGTCTAAAGTGGGGTGAAAGTGGACGAGGCAAAATTACTTTTTTTTGGCACCCCCTGTAATGAAGGAAATGTTGCAATATAAATCAAGCGACTGAGTGTGAGATGGAATGCCAATAAATGATGTTGTTGGGTTTTCACATGGGGAATCAAAAACACCATAATCAATAAAATTAATGACAATGAATAAATAAACGATATAAATAATAAAAACAGACACAAGAGCAGCGCAGAAATCAGCTTAGTGATTGATTTTCGACAGAAACATAAAAGTGGCAAGAAGCTTAGTTTTGGACAACTCGTCCGAAACTTCATTTTGAGAACCATTTTTACAGCACGGTTCTCGTCTGAGGTCTCTCGGGATGAGGCTCCCATCTCTGAGGTTCTTGGACATTTTTGCTGGATTTTTCTCTGCTACTGAGTAAATTAGTGCCTCTGCAATCATTATTGACCCCGATTATGGTTATTCTCCTATTGCGGATAATGCCTTTTATGACTGTATCGGGTGGCTCGACCACACCGGATCAACGGCAGGACTTGGGTATCAAAATGCCCCATTCTTGCGAGCCTACTTACTACACGTGTAGGCATGCAACTACGACTGTGTGAGCTCTACAGTAGCCACCAGCTATATAGTCTCCTCCAAGAGAGACTACCAATAGATGCAACCTGACTACTGTGTAATAACTGCCACACAGCAGAAGGGCAAGATCAGATACCGATTTACGAGGAGCACTAGTATATTTATATGACCAAGTATGTGAATTGCATTGCATAAAAAAAGAGGAGAGGAAAGCCAATGTGAAGGGAGCTGCTATTGCTATCGCATAAAAACAAATACGTGTGGGGTTGGTTGTTCTAGGAGTGACGAGGAATACCTGGGAGAGAGAAGAAGGTAGCATGACCGGTATATCAGGCCAGTGAAGATGTTGTAGCCACTTATCTTCTTTTTAGACGACATTATCTTCCGACGACATCAATTGATCATGGAAAGGTGACCGTTCCGAGCCAGGCGGGAATTATTTTTAAGACGAGCCCTTAGGGTCGACTGTCTTGACATCGTGAGCTATAACGACAGCACATTCCACGATAACCAGATAGGCCGACTTACCTTCTTGGGGCAGTAGCTCCTTGAACATTCTGTCGTTCTCATTCTGTCGATCAGTTCCATTTCTTCGCCACGTAATGGTAGTATCTGGAAAAGGATTAAGCATTGCAACTTCGCAGCATAAAAGTGAATACGGTAGCCGCCCTTCTTACACAATTACACGCGATTCTCACGGGCAGTCAACCCGCGCGCAGATGTGCCGTGCGAAATCCTGACATGAGATTACACACCTGTTGGAGCTGAGTGTGAGCACGGCCTAACTGTAAGGGTACACCCCCGCACACTGTTACGCGCCTTTTCATTGAATGGGGTAATTTAAGCAAAGACGCAGTTTTCGGCTGCATGTGACAAAGCATGGTAACAAGATAATTCCTTTTTCGTTCGCTTTCCCAGTTGACAACTGCCCACGCCTTCATGAAAATTGGATTGGAATCACATCATCAGAAGTGCAGTAGAAACGAAGAATACAGATCAAATACTGGACAGAAGGAGGTGAGTAAACATCAGAGCGCACGAGCACTGAGAATCCTGTGACGTTCCGGGACCTACCAGTTCTCCCTCATCAACAGCCAACCGCCTTCTCAATAATCCAAGACAAAGTTCATGTCACTGGAAAATATGCAAAGTTAGCACTTGCTGAGCGATTACCATTTCTTGTGGAATTTGACGAAATCAAATAAGCACTCAACTCGTACACGACTGTCTTTCTTGGATCTTCTTGGATCTGTAATATTTTATTTTTCGCATATTAAACTCAGTTCTGCACTAAAACTCTACTATGCAGAGTGAAAGAACAAGGTCACATAAACGAAGCAGTGATGGGTATGTGGTTCCATTGAAAGTATGACAACCGTTCAGGGACATTTCGTTTCTTACTCCCTGAATAGTCAAGCGCTGTGTATCAGAACCGGCTGAGTTTGAATTGCTATAGGACATTCTAAGCTCGTGCCTTCCTCCGAAAGCAAGTTATGCGTGGAACGAAGAGGAATGTGAAGTTTGCAAAAGCGAATTCAATCTTGAGAAAAATCGAGGTAATTGAAGATGGTCGAACCCTGCTGGATACACCATGCATAAAACATCCCTATTTCTTACAGGTGATGTACTGGAGTTGAGGACGTAGTGAACACGATGTCGACATGGACGCTACAAGGGTCTATTTTTCTGCTTCAGTTTTGTGACACTCCACCAGTAGTTTACCGTGGCTCGAGCTCAGGCTGAGTCAGCCGTTGCGCTTAACCGTCTGCGCCCGCACGGACTGGATAGGGAGCTGACTAGGGGAGTCAAGTTATCCCGTGAGCGCCGAGGGGTGGGTGTGGTTTCAAAATGATGGAGGACTGTGCACAACGTTAGTGTAGTGGTTCACAACATGTTACTTTCTTGCTCAAGTGTTGTTGAGCAGGCTTCATTGCCTAAGGAGGATGAGATTCTACCAATCCAGCAGGCCGGATGATGTTTTCGGAGCCATCGAGCCAGGTTTGACTTAGAAGAGCCAGTTTTACGAACAACCCTGCCCCCCATATATGTAGGCCACTGTTTTTCTGAAATCGAGATGTTGCAGAATATTGATTTTTGTGAATATGGAATATGTTGGTCAAGGCAGCACAATAATGTCGCTGCTTTTTTCGCCGAACATCTATTGTTGTCAAGTGTTCATGGGAAAATCCATATTGGTAAAAATTTCAAATAACCATCATGGTTCATTTGTCACAAATGATTTCAATGAATAATTACTGGGGCGAAAGTGGTGCAGTGACAGGTGGCGCAAACCCACTCTCATGGTTACGTTATCAAATTCCACATCAACGCCCACCTGGGCCAACCAAGCCTTCCATCCATTAGGGGTCAGTGGATTGGTACCACACTCGTCTGGTAGGATGAAAGCACTGGCTTATACATCGGCTGGCCCCCACAAGTCATTGTATAGGCCAATTCGCATTCACCTGCCACCACGATTCTGAATAGAACTAGAATGCCCGGCGCGTCCCAAGAAGGGTCCGAACTTTATCCTTCATCCTTTAGATAGCTATTATTAGAAGACGCTATGTACAGGTATGCGTGGTACATAAAATTCAATGTGAACGATGGCAGGAGATAATATGTTAGTATACAGTTATGGCAGATATCTGATCAAAAAAATATCCGATGAACATTTAGACAGAATAGAATGACAAATTAGCTAACATTATGAGTAACAAACAAATAAAATAAATGACGAAATTTAATTAGATAGATGAAAGAAATCAAAATAAAACGATGCCAATAGTATTGTTTATGAGCCGTTCATTTGATAAAATTATTTTATTTTAAAAAAGCACATACAATGATGCAGCTGCATTGTTAAGTTCTACCATAAGGGAGCTCATTCATAGGAAAATTCACATCATACTGATACTGGATTGCCGTTACTGATTACTTGTGAATATATCACGTTGATAACCGACATCACCAATGGACGAAACTCATTTTTCTACAAATTTCCACTGAATTCGCTATTTTCTCATATTTGGAAGTCTTTTCAAAGTTCCATGAATCACATCGTTTTCCTCACGCCACCCTTAAATCTTAATCTTTACTTTTTTTGACCTAAACGTCTTTTGTCCTTCGAGTCGAAGTTCCTAACTATGGAACTTCTAAACCAGTCGTCTTGAACGTCGATTCGACGAGCTTAGCCCATTCTACGTCTGGAACTCCACTGCTTTCGATTGCACCAAAACAGTTATACCTGCTGCACATTATGCTTTTTACTGCATTGCAGGATGATTTTGCGATATTTGTTTTTGCTATTCTCTGGGGAATCCCACAAACTTCGGTGTAAGTCAATGGTTTATTTATTCCAATCAGTGACAAAATAGACGATTTTCTGGGAAGTTGCTCCTTCTCCACGAATGTCGTCTGAGATTTATTGCAAACAACGGGGCCATGGTATTTATTAGCACAGTGAGCTTTTATTTTATTTTTCTTCCAGTTTAGTAATTCGCTTTTTCAATTTTTTCATCCTCAAATATTAAGATATATCAGCATAAGTGAATATAATGACAAACAACTTTTCAAAATTGGAAAGAAATCGTTGCACAAATTTTCTTACAACCTGATTTTTCATTTATCAGTAATTCAGTATTTCAAGCTTTTTGCAACAATTGACCCATTCCCATTCAAATTCTATTTATCTTCTATGAATCTGTTCCAAAAGTCTATTCATCAACGGCGTGAGTTCATTCAGTACAAAAGTTCATACAGCTCATACAAAAGTTCATTTTAAAAACTTAAAAATTGCAAGTTGCGTATTACTTCTTTGCTTATTATTTTTCCAATGGTATTCATAAAAAAAACCTTGTGATTTCAGCAGTCAGTAGTCGTTACGGTGTTCTTCGTTGCAATATTCTTTGTAGTTATTCCGAATACAGCCTACTCTAAATCAATTTTTGCAGAAAAATTGGATTTTCACGCGTACCTATCCCGACATCACTGAACACTCGCATGGATTGACGTTAGGAAAACCCCTCCAGTTTGAAAAATATCTCCGAACACAGTTTGAAAAATATCTCCGAACACCGTTGCCAACACTATTACAAGGTTGTTTTACAATCATTCTTCCTCTATCTAAAGTCATATTTTAAGCATTTTCGCTTATTTTATTTGCTATCATTTTTGAGAGGATGATGCAAATTCTCAGATACTGCAGGGGCATGCAATGGTTCATACTATATTGTGCATCATATCATATTTCTAGATGCTAGGTGATTTTTGAGTACATTCTACTCGTATTATAATTAGTAGCCATTTGCCCATGTTAGACAGCCGGGGGAAAATCTACCCGTTTATAACAACCTCGCTCGACGTTATCTCAGTGTTACAAATTTTCTTTCTTCATGTATTATATTATGGTAGATTTTTGCCACATGGTTCGGCTGCATTACACAACTGGTCGGCAACAATCGATTTTATTGATCAGTTAATATTTTTATAGATTCTATTTCTTTTTTCCCCCACTCCTCCAAGCCGATCCGGAAGCCATCAAAGAGCAAACCTGAAAATAGCGTAAAAATCACGCAGTCGTAACAATGTCGGTCATGGCTCATAATGCCGTCAGAAAATCCGCCACTAAATCTTCGATTACTCAGATCCGGCGCCATAAGGTTACAGAACATGGGGGATGGTGGGGCCAATTCGTTGGGCTATCGGTCGTTTCATATTGACGCATCACGCAGACATGAGCTCCTTGGCTGCAAATGGCAACTGCACTGAACCTGCGAATTTAAGTAGTAGCACTATCGGCTTCAAGCAACCAGGTGCCATCACGCTTTTGTAAGGCTGCAGTAGTGTCACACAATACAGGTCGAAAAGACTGTTTTGCAAGCGGACTCGCAAGTGGAGTACAGTAAGTCAGGCTAGATTTAAAGAAAACTCAGTATGATCGCCATTGACTAACGTTCTTCCTGCGTATGATCCTTGTCTTACGTCTGGGGCGTCTGTAAAATGCTATATTCAGCGAGAAAAGCTTAATTGTGTAATGGCCACAACGGTATTATTCAAATAGAACGGAAAATGACATACCACAAGCAGCACACACCAGGCGGATAGAGCTCTCATTGTATTTCTGAAAAAGGTGAGCTTTAGACTTTCGAACGATGCAGTGAGAAGGCAGACATAGACATTGTGTTCATGGCGACTTTTATATGACTGTATCATTGTCAGGAATGCGCTCTCAAGTCTTTCGA